>CAUYLG010041712.1:0-52689 GCA_963573385.1 Cacajao melanocephalus
CCTGGGCAGTAGAACAAGAATCCTGTTCTCTCTCCCTCTTTTCCTTCCTCTTTCTTTCTCTCGTACAGTCTTTTTTTTTTCTTTCTTTCACTCTCACTTTCTTTCCTCTCTTTTTCTTTCTTTCAAAAAATAAAAAAAAAAAAAAAAAGAAAAAAAAAAAATACCAACATAACAAAACCTGTGGGATACAGTGAAAGCAGTACTAGGAGAGAAGTTTATGGCTATATGTACCCACATTCAAAAAGAGGAGAATCTTCCAATAAATAATTTACTAATGATAAACTTAAAGAACTAGAAAAGCAAATCAAATTCAAAATTAGTAGGAGAAAAAAAATAAAGATCAGGGCAGAAACAAATGAAATTCAAACAAAGAAAATAATACAAAAGATCAACAAAAAGAAGAGTTCGTTTTTTTGAAAAGATAAACAAATTGACCAACTTTTATCCAGATTAACTGAGAAAAAAAGAGACAAGACCTAAATAAATAAAATTAGAGATGAAAAAGGAGACATTACAATCGACACTGCAGAAATTCAAATGATCATTAGTGGCTACTATTCACAACTATATGCCAAAGAATAAGAAATCCTAGAAGAAATGAGAACTGAAGTCTTTACTGCTAAATTCCATCAAACATTTAAAGAAGTATGAATACCAATCCTACTCAAAGTATTCTGAAAAATAGAGAAGAGAATAAGAGATTATCTCCAATCTCATTCTACAATGCCAAAAAAAAAAAAAAAAAAAACAAAAACGAAAAACCAAAACAGAAAACCAACATTGCATGTTCTCACTTATTTGTGAGATCTAAAAAAACAATTTAGGTTGTGTAGATAAAGAGTAGACAATGGCTATCAGAGGCTGGGAAGGGTAAGGTTTGGCGGGTGAGCGTGGAGGATGGGGTGGGAAAAGGAAGGGGCAATGGGTGGAGAAGTGGAGATGTTTAATGGGTCTCAAAACATAGTTATATAGACTAATAAGATCCATTATATGATTGTGCAACAGGGTGACTAAAGTGGATAATACTTTATTGTACATTTTAAAATAACCAAAAGAGCATAATTAGATTGTAAAACAAAGGATGTTTGAGGTAATGGAATCCTCATATACTCTGAGGTAATTATTATGCATTGTGTGCCTGCATCAAAATATCTCGTGTACCCCATAAATATATATACCTATTATGTAACCACAAAAATTAAAAAAATAACACTAATATGTCAAAAAACTTAGAAAGCTGATTCTTAACTTTCAATTAATGACAATATATTATTTTATATTTTAAGAAAGTTTAAGAAAGCAATTTCTTTATTGATTCAGAAAACTTCCCTTTTGCATGCATTTTAGTTACTTAATAATATCTCTGAATCTGTTCAAAGGCTTCTGAAGGTATGGGCTTGTTTTTATTACAAAGAACATAATAAAATGCAGAGAATTAGTGTATATCTCAAAAACTCTTTGTGTAAAAAGGGGCATAAACTTTGCAGGCTAATTGTCATCCTTAGCATATTTTTTAAAGTGAAATATGGAGATATGTATTAACATAGTGCTTTTCCTTTTACAATGACTGAGAACTTTATTTTGATCACTGTGACCATAGATGCACTTCCCAAGGGAAGGAAAGTTTCATCATGTTCCAAATTATGCATTTTCATCTCAGACAAAACAAAACTATGTTTTTTTGTTTGTTTGTTTTTTGCCCTACAACTATTCCTAAAAGAGTCATTGAGACTTAGCTTTGCTGTACATGTTTGTTTTCAACTCTATGATCTTTACATGAAGAAAAAACTACAGAGGAAATGTGTCCATCCTAAGATAGGCATCACTGAGTGCATAATTGTTATTGTGAAACAAGACACAAAAATCAGTGAGAGAAATCACACCAGTATAGCAAGTTATGTTATTATATAACAAAAAACTTCTTAACGTTAAGGTACCAAATGAAGTTGTCAATTCAGACCTTCAATTTTTGTACCTTATTTTGAGTTGTGTCAAATGAAATTAGGCAAGATTTTTTTTTGCTATAAGCTGATCTTAGAAATATCTTTTAAAAAATATTTTAGAGAGTGTGAATTACTTGTATAAATTATATAAATCATGACTATCTAGGTTATAACTAAAGCTAGAAGTATTTTATTTTCAAACATTATATTAGTATACCATTTATCATGCATGCATGATAAAGTCATTATATTTCTTCAGTAATTTTTGACTATTAAAACATTTATCATAGTATATATCATGCAAGCTCATTAAGAATTCAGTAAATTGTTGTTAAAATGTTAGACTAATTTCTCCAGAAACTGAGACTCTAGTATACTTGTAAGTATGTGGTATGCTTGTAAGAGTCAGACATTATTTCCTATGAAATATTCATTTCCTTAATGAATATTGAATATTCTTGTTTAGTTACATATCAGAAAGACACAATTCAAAAATAAAAATTATAAGGGAAAAAGTATTTTTTTTCTTCAACAAGAAAATTAAATTCCATGGACTCTGGTGTGAGGTGAAGTTGATACTAATGGTTATGGAAGTTACTTCCTGTACAAATTCAGAAGGCACTAGTCTCATAACTGTGCAACGTACGCATCCAAGACTATGTCTTGTTGTAATATCCTTAGCTGTGTCTTATAACTCTGTAACTTTTGATCTTGCACCACAATATTGGATCTTGAAAAATAAGATAAAATATAGTTCATTTTGGAGAAAAATCAATCAAAATATTAGGTAAACCTTTTAATTACCCACTGATCCTAATGGACACGATATAGAAAAAGAAGGTAGAAACCCTGATCAAGAAGGAAAACTAAGGGGGTAAGAATTCTGAGCTGTTCCTAGAAAGTTAAATGTGGAGAAATAGTCTGTTCTCCACAGGTTGATTTTGTTTGTTTTCTTTTAATTTTAAATTTATCTGTATCCCTGGATATGCACAAGAAAAAAGCCAATGAAGGCACAAACTTAGAGTTGACATTTTCTTAAAAAGCAAACAGAACAATGAGGGCAGAATTTAAATTAACATTTGATGTAATATGGGTCATCAATAGCAGATATAGCCAGTATTGATTTGAGGAAAATGTACACTAAATGACCAGATAAGGTAAAAACATTTTAACACAATCCAATTGTATATTGGAAAGTGACGGATTCCAAATTAGAGATAACAGTGAGCAGGGCACAGTGGTTACATCAAGAAAGATCACAGTATGAATGAAATGTTCCCAGAAACTGAGCTTACTCTTGAAAAGCTGTATCCTGGAAGCCTCCTTAGTCCATAGACCGCAGTGACTGTGAACGGCTGAATAAGTAAATATCCACTGACTGACAAGCAGGAAAAGGGCCTGTCAGGACAGTGCCATATGGGTACAGAGCTAGGAGTTTAAGGGAGTTAGGCAGCTTGGGCTGGCTGCTCTGCTCCAACAGTTTATCACTGAAAAACCAATAGAAGCAGTGAAAGCTGAGCATAATTATAGGGTTATGACATCCTACTTAACTGTGGTTTCACAGATTATAGTAAGGCAGAGAAAATTAATTAAATGTTGTATTTATATGGTGAGTTGTTTTAATAAAAGAGTCTGCAGCAAATCTATTAAGCCAAAGGTTAAACAAAAGCTTGGAAAATTTTCTTTGAAATAAATTTGCAGGAAATAGATAAATACATATGCTTCTCTCACTGAAGTAGAAATGGGGCTTCAAAGTTCACATGAGTCTCTTGCGCCTTCCTCACAAGTAGTGAGAACACATCAGGCTCTCATTTACAAAGTTCTCCAACCCTCTGAAGCACAGTCAGAGTTGTAGCAATCTTGTATGAACAAATGTAACATTTCATCAAAAGAGTCCTCTTAACCTTCTGCCAAACAACAAAAGCCACAGATGTATAAAGCAAGCTTGACGTGTTTAGTTCTTTAGATCTCTTTTTATCTACACAGAGTTCTGACATGCTCCAGTTTACCTCTATTTGTTTCACTGTCAACGTTCAGATCTAAGGACCAAGATCTACGGCCGAACCACAGTCAGCAAGTTGAGCAATTAATCATAAGCCAGAGGACATTATCACAAGTCTAACAAGTTTAACACAAGGGCATATTTTGCATAAATTAAGCATTCCATAGAACGTTGTTCGCTGAGATAATTCACTATTACTGTAGAGTAATCCAGACAGTGCAAATTCTAGGCCAGTCTTCTGTGTTTTCATGACTAACGCAGAATAAACTGCATACATGGATTTATAGACAATACTTACAATTCAGAGGCCATAATTTAAAGACTTAATAGCATATTACTACTTATTACAATATGTAATGTTAATATAACATTAGCTAAAAGGCCTGCTATATAGCCATGAAGTTAGGGGGGAAAAGTTCATTTACATTTTAATTTTAGCTTTAAACAGATAACTCTGAAATACAACTCAATCAATATTAACTGACTGATAATCAATGCCTTCATTTAATCTTACATACTAATGCACAGAGAAAAATTAAATCAATGACTTTGATTTTCTTTTCCTGGAGCTATTATGAAATAATTTGATCCATCTTTCTTAAATCTCGAATTAGATCTAATAAGAATTTGAAAAGGCAGAGGAATGCTGCATTAAAATTAAAAGCTCATATTCTGAGAAGCAGCTAGCTAAACCCTACAACGTTAATATCTACATGTAATACTTTTGGTTGTATATAATGAAAACTAGCTGATAGGGCTGGTTGACCTTTAGAAGCTTTAAACAGATAAAGCTTGTGTTTTATAGATAGTTCAACAAATTCAGTTTGTTGTTCAATAAACAAGGATGTTTTGGGGTGTCAGTAGAAATAATTGTGTGAATACATGAAATATTAGGAAGGCCTGAACTTTGTACTCTACCATGATTCGGCCTTCACCTTCTCCATTATTATTCTACCTTATTCATTTTAGAAAGTTATGCACATCTATCTCTGTCAACCAATACACTTAGGCGTGGTTTTATACCTGCAAGTGTGCTTGGCTAGTAGGAAACAAAATCTGTTTTAGGAACTGGTGAATTATATTCTTCACTAAAATACAATTAATTTGATATAGATATTTCTTTTACTCTTCTCAGACTTTTTTTGTCTTCTGTTTTCATTATTACCTTTAGATGCTTTAACATATCATGTCTATGGTGCTTCCCGAGGTGTCATTTTAAGTTCAGATTTGTAGGATATGATGATGCTTGACTGCATTTATTTATAATGAGCATGCAGAAATAGATTCCTACTCCAGTTCTATAGACCTCACCAGGCAATTAGAAGAAAAAAACAAAGTATCTGTTAGAATTAGTGTGTCTATAACTTGGCTAAGTCATTCCTATTTATGAAATTAACACTATTCTTTTATGAAATTAACACTATTCTTATTTCTACGCTCTTTATCTTAGAAGGTTGGTTTTGTCAAGTTACAATGCAGGAAGTTCAGTGAGTTTAATTTGTAACTACAAGTCTGTCTTATAACACTGAAAATCATGAAAATTTAATTCATGAATTTACTAAACAAAGACACCAGCCATAGCATTTTGTTTGAAAAGGTTTGTTTCCCATGAAGTTTTATCCGTATTATGGCAGTTTGAGGAAAATATGTTGGTAAGATAATGTTTCAAATGCAAGCATAATTTATTTTATATTTCTGAAGTCTTAATTGGTTTTGCCAGTACTCTGAAGATTCACAGTAGTCTTCTGTATATTTAATAGCAAGTACATATTAAGTTATTATTATGGATAGCATATATTTTTATATAAGGAATATTAAGCTCTCTTAATAATCATTAGTCATTCTTGAAACACAGGCAAGGGTGAAAGGACACTATACACAGTAAATTGTGCATATATGTAATTTTAACCCTATACATAAGTAAAAGAAAGAATAAAACTAACCATAAAGTATTCTAATTCTCAAGTCTTTCCAAGTAGGAATATATATTTAGTTTCTTTCAATGTTTCAAGAATTTAAAATCTATTATGATAAACAGTGGTGTTTTTATGAGGATGAACAGATATTAATTTTTGCAAAGATTCACCCATAAACCTATTTCAGGCCCAACATAGCCAAGATTGGATTGAACACAGTATCTTATCAACGGTAAAACTACTTTCTTAGCATTCCTAAAGCTATAGTTCTAGCTGGAGTGGCCTGTCAGTTTTTATTCTCCTACAATTTTTTCATCCTGAATATAAAGCTGTAATTAGGGATCTTTTGACATACTATATATAAAAATGAATATCAAAAAATGGCCTCTGGAACCAAACTGCTAAAATTTTGAATCCCAGATTTGTGACTTTGGACCTTTAGCTTCCCTGGTCTCAGCTTCTTCATGTTACAAATGAAATAACACTGAAACCTATTTTGTAGTGTTGGTGTGAGTTCTAAATGAGCTTGGTGGGGAAAGCTCTTAGACCTCTATCTCATGCATGTGTATCTCTTGTTAATATTATATACAGTCAGTAATCTATTTAGATAAGATTTCGATTTAAGCTATTCCATAGGCAGTTTTCATTCCTCTTGTGTGAAGTTAATATGGAATTAATGGACCAATCACTTATATATTTTATATGCAATTCACACAATATAGATCTATAGCAATGCATACAACGAAAGAGCTTTTTAGGCCATTTTACTTTTAAGGTCTTTTAGGAAGTATTTTGTAGAAAATGCTATAGAATCAGCAGAAAATTTTTGTGAATGCTACAATTGCCTTCTGTACTCATAACATTCTTATTTCTACTCATATAACTCCAATAAAGGTGCAAAGCTAACTTAATTACTTATCAAATATGGAATTGTGATATATTTCTCTCTATATATACATGCATATTTCTATATATATCAAAATATATTTTATATATTTCTTTCTGTATATGCAGATATATACAATATATGACTCTATTTTTCTCATATATAAGAAATTTTCTATGTATAAATTTTCACATATATTATATATTATATATATAAGAAAATTTCATATATATATCTGTGTGTGTGTATATATATGTATGTGTATACATATACATATATGTACATGTATGTGTATATGTATACGTATATGTACGTATATATACACGTATATATATGTATACGTATATATACATATTACATATACACACACACACACACACACACACACATATATATATATGAAAATTTCTGTCTGAGTGTGTTGGCTCATGCCTGTAATCCTGGCACTTTGGAAGGCCAAATCAGGTAGATCACTTGAGGTCAGGAGTTCAAGACCAGCCTGGCCAGTATGGTGAAACCCCATCTCTACTGAAAATACAAAAATTAGCTAGATGTGGTGGCTTGTGCCTGTAATCCTATCTACCTGGGTAGCTGAGGCTGAAGAATCGCTTGAACCAGGGAGACAGAGGTTGCAGTGAGCCAAGATTGCACCACAGCACTTCAGCCTGAGAAACAGAATGAGACTCTGTCTCAAAATAACAGAAAAAAAGAAAGAAAAAGAAAAATTCTTATATGTATTATATATATATGAAAATTTCTTATATATATATTTTTCTATATATATGAGAAAATAGTCTCATATATAGAGTCAATAAACAGCACCTAATTCATCTCTCGAAAGTATATATATATACACATATATGTATATATGTATAAATATATATATACACAAATATGTGTATATATATATATATACGTATATATATACACACATACACAGAGACAGAAATATATAATACATATATTTGGTATATATGTATGTATATTTATATGTTTATAGCTGAATCTTTACAAAAACTGAGTATCTGTTCATCCTCCTTTTTCTGGAAATTTTACTTTCTTATCATACAGATGACTCTCTTATTGTCTTTCTCCATAACTTCCCATGCTGAATACCAATTTGCAGTTGATAACTGCCTTATTCTTCACTAAGAAAATAGAGTCAATTGGTGAGACCTAATTCAACTTTCCACTGACAAATCTATCCATCTGCGTACATTTGAGCACAGACAGTCTACCTTATCTTCTGTTACATTTAAAGAACTTCTGCTCTCATATTTATTCCTTTCTTTGATTATGGATCCCATAATCTTTCAGCTTGTCAGCTGAAATGTAATTTCAGAAATTATATTCTGTCTTTCCACATTATTGATTTTACATTCACAATTAATTCTTTGGAAATGCTGTTCAAAATATATTTGACTTCTTTTTATAAAACCTCTTAAAATTTTTATTTTACATGAAGGTTGTGTTCCACTGCCACATACAATCACATGTCAGTATCTGCCATGTGATGACCTTTGATGAATGGTATGACAGGGAGAATCGATGTGTCACCTCCTGGCAAGAGCTTTAAGAGACATTACATGAATCCCCGATTGCTGCATTTCTCTAACATAAGTGTGATGACCCAGAGAAGGGACGCTATTTCAACCAGGGATAAACACGACTAGGACCAGACAACCAGAACTAAATTACCCACATTGACACTAAAGAACAAATAAGCTAATGAGATTATTCAATTTCGGACAATGTTATATCTGGAGCCCATATTCTTAACTTTTGTTCCGAAAATATACTCACTATTTCCTAAACAAAAGACACTCAAAAGTCATTAACCTAACACATTCAGAAATGACATCCTGAGATCACTTCAGAAACTGTTTTTCTTACTGATAATCTCTATTTTCTTCCTGATCTCTATATTCCAATCTTTATTTTCTTACTGAAATCTCTGTTATGCTAGTTCTTTTGTGATACTAACCAAACTGAATTCTTCTTCCTCTTTCTGTCACTGAAATAACCTTATGAAAATACTACCTACACTGGCACTGTCCATAACAGCTTAAGATTTCAATATTGAGAGATGAAAATCCTAGAATATTGCTTGAAAATATATCCTAAACTTGCATGTAATAATATACTGTTTTCAATCTCTGATGCTTTCTGGAGATCAGCGAATAAAAATATGATTCATTCCTTTCTTCCTTACCCCTTCTCTCCCTCTCTTTCTTTTTTCTTTGCTTTCTTCCCTACTTTAACACTTACTGTCTACAAAGTGATCCTCCCTGAGACATATGCTACTATACAAAGATAGAGAAGACACAGTTCCTTTCATCCTGTGACTTTTAGGTAAATAGAGTTAAACAGAACTGAAAACAAATTAGTACAATAAAGTGTTACAGGTATCATTATAGACTGATGCATAGAGTAGGCTATTAAAGAGTGTATAGTCAATTCAGAGGAAATCAAGAAATATTAGTGGAGCCCTGGTTGTATAGCTGACTGACCACAAAGATGAACAGTGGTCTAAGTGTCAAGAAAAAATGGTAGGTGGGGCATCATGGTACTCAACTGTAATCCCAGCAACTGGTAAGGCTGAGGTGGAAGGTTCACTTGATCCCAATGGTTCTAAAGTAGCCTGGGAAAAATAGCAAAAACTTGTCACAATAAAAATAAAATTAAATAAAAGCTTTAAATTAATAAGAAAGGAAAAAAATGGTAGCATAAGCAAAGATAATGAAGAATGTTAGAATATTTTGGGTGCCACAAGCATTTTAATATGGCTAGAGTTTAATGGATATGAAAGGCGTGGTGAGTAGGGAAGAATTTGTTTCAAACCTGTGGCATAGATTTATTTATTTTTCTAAGTGACAAATAGATTAAAATTCCACACTCAATATCCTATTTAAATTATCTCTATGTAGGAGAAGTACATTAATTATACTACAAATCTGTATAAAACGTGCCACTGCCTTTAGAAGCAGTCTTTACTGATGCATCATAGTGGCTAGAAGGCAAGGGTTTTAGGTTGCTAATATTGTCAACTTAAGTATATAACACGATAGTAAGAGTTTTAATTGCATCTAAGATTGATTTAAATCATTGCAGTAGAAAAATAAATACTACAGGACCCTTGTGAGACTGCAGGAATAGAAATATGCAGCAGGAATAAAGCTACTGCAAAATTGTTTTTAGATGTATCAAGATAGACACCTTACTTCACATCAGAAAGGAAGTCCACCTATTTGTGAATAACTTTTTAATTCACTATTATATATATTAATTAAAGAAAAAATAAAATGGACAAATTGTATCATAAAGGGAAACCAAAATGAGTTTTTAAAATTATGGAAAATATCCAGATAGAATACTATTTGCTAGAGGATTTATTTGTTTTTGACTTTGCAAATAGAAATGTATAATTGCAAATTAAGTTTATTATCATTTTTATGTCAGCAATTTATTTTTCTGAACTTCACACTGGGAGATGTGATGATTAAAAATTACAAGTAGAAGTGCTTCGTTTCCTGAAATACATCAATTGTTAATGCATTATAGAAAACTATGCCATAAAGTAATGAGAGCGTCTGTGTGCTGAGAAAATTTTTTTCAACTAATAATAACTTTATTCTGCTTGAGTTATCTTTTTTCTTTTCTTCTAGCCTCATTTCCTTTTAAACAAGCAATGTGGAAGCACTTTGAAAAATACATGAAGGTTTTTTTGTTTTTGTTTTTGTTTTTTTTTTTTAACAAGCAAGTTGGATGCCTAATGGTGTACAGCATAAGGGCCTTTTTCCTGTTTTTACTCTAGGTTTTTCTGCAATATTGACATTCATGTCTCTATATTCACTTATTTGCTCATTTTCAAATACTTAGAGTGTGCTAAAACCATACAGGCATGTAGGTTATTAAGGTGATTCAGTCTATACGGCTTCTGCCTTCATACACTTTACCTTATTTATATCCCATCTTAGCTTCACAAGACTGATTGCAAAGAATGACTTCAACTCTCATTTTTCTAAATGAAGAAACTGTGTCTTTAATTTAAAAGGAGTAAACCTGCCCAAGTTCAAAAAGCTGACAGTCTTTCTCTCCTAAATTCCTTTCCTATCTCATTAACACCAAACTTTTCTAAAGTCACCCATTTTGAAATTTTAATGTATTTTTGGAAGTACCTTTCATCTTTATTGTTCATATTAGCTTGGTGGTTAATATATCAACTAATTCTTGTATATAAGGTTTTTTTAAATCGATTCATTTTTATTCCCATTGTGATCATCATGTTCCATATTTTTACTGTGCATGGCTGAAATAATACAACAGCTTCCTTCTTCAACTCCCTAAATGATCTTCTAGTCCATTCACCCAACCCAGGATGATAAAATTTGCTGTTTAGTGCCTGACCCACCTGTCAACAATCAGTAGGAACAAAAGCATGGCCTGCTTGTCTCTGTTTATGAGTAAATCTCTTAAAATAGTTTCCTCTTTGTGTTTTATATTTGATTTATATACCTGTTACTATTCCCTTAGCTTCTGACCTTATTCCAATCTGTAATAACATATTCTTAGTTCTGTTGTCATTTATTGCTCTTTGTTTCATGTCTTGTTTAAAATATATATGAGGACTTATTTCCGGTTCTTGAGTGTAGCTCCAACCCATTTTCCTGATGATAAACTGCATCCCAGTCCTGCGTTGGCATTCAGGGGTGCTATCACTACATATTTCCCAAGGTTCCATAATAAACTTTTTTTCAAATAAATTCAGCCTATTACATACTTAAACATCCTTATACTTCCCGTTTGAATATCTTCTAGGATCATCAAGTTTAATGTGTAAAACAAAATTCTCTGCATTGTTCTTCAAACCTTGTATCTCTAAGTTTGCCCTGTCTCAGTATGTGACAGCCTATGCACACTCATTTGCACAAAGTAAATTCAGAAACTGTTCTTGACTGCTCCCTTTACCCCAATCCAGAACGGAAATGAATGTAGGTTCTCTCCCATTTTATTTCCCAGTATCTCTAAGCTGTCCATTTTTCTTCATCCTATTGCTACTACACTCACCTGGATCAAAATTACTTCTGCTGTTGCCAGATTATCCAGGCTCCTAACAGATCAGCTTATCTCACTAAGTTGAAAGAAGACAACCAACCAACTTACGTGTATAACAATTGCTGTATTGTCATCTGAATAATTATGACGCATATTTTATATAAGTTATAAGTTACTCTTGGCTGGGAGCCTTGTCTCACACCTGTAATCCCAGCACTTTGAGAGGCCTAGGCGGGTGGATCACCTGAGGTTGGGAGTTAAAGAACAGCCTGACCAACATGGAGAAATCCCGTCTCTACTAAAAATACAAAATTAGGTCAGCATGCTAGGGCATGCCTGTAATCCCAGCTACTCAGGAGGCTGAGGAGAATCACTTGAACCTAAGAGGCGGAGGTTGAAGTGAGCCAAGATCGTGCCATTGCACTCCAGCCTGGGCAACAAGAGCAAAACTCTACCTCAAAAAAAAAAAAAAATCAATTAAAAAAATCAATTTTCTCAGTGTTATGTTTGAAAATATATAAACCTGACTATGGCACCACTTTAAATATGATACACTCCTTATTTTATATTTTGGGTACTAAACCTTTCAATGGTTTCTCACTAAAGCCAAACTCCTTAATATGATCAACAAATCCCTACATATTCTGAGCCATCTACATGTCTGTTTGTCTTGCAGTTTTCTTTGGCACATGATGCCCCAGTCCTACTACCTTTCCAGTACCTTGTGTAAAGCAGCAAACGACACGTTCTTTTAAACAAACACTTTAGCCAAGTATAATTCCCTTTCTAGATAATCCAATTTTTATTATACTCATGGAATATTATTATGACCCTTAGTTATCATCTCACCCTTTACATACCTCCTTAAATATCATTTCACAAATAGGTCTTTCTTGAACTGTACATTGGGTGAATTCCTCCAATTCTCATTTCAGGTTATTGCCTATTTATTTACTTTTTTATTATGTTTGAGACAAAGTGTCACTCTGTCACCCAGGCTGGAGTGCAGTGGCTTGATCTGGGCTCACTGCAACTTCCTCCTCCCAGGTTCAAGCGATTTTCCTGCTTCAGTCTCCCTAGTAACTCAGATTACAGTGCACACCACCACACTTGGCTAATTGTTTTGTTGTTGTTATATTTAGTTGAGATGGGGTTTCACAATGTTGGCCAGGCAGGTCTCAAACTCCTGACCTCAGGTGATTCACCTACCTGGGCCTCCCAAGTGCTGGGATTACAGGCATGAGCCACTGCACCTGGCCCAGGTTATTACCTATTTAATTACCTACTTTCTCTATTAGATTCTGTGCTCCATTAGGAAAATAACATGCTTTATTTTTATTTTCTTGGTCCTTTTTATACCACATTCTCAGCATCTAATGGAGTATTTAATGCATGATAAGATGTATAGATTAATGGAACAAAAAAGAGCCCTCAGAAATAATGTCACACATCTACAATCATCTGATCTTTGACAAATCTGACAAAAACAAGCAATGGGGAAATGATTCCCTATTTAATAAATGTTGATTTAATAAATGGTGTTGGGAAAACTGGCTAGCTATATGCAGAAAACTCCTTCCCTACACCTTATACAAAAATTAACTCAAGATGGATTAAGACTTAAACATAAGACCTAAAACCATAAAAACCTTAGAAGAAAACCTAGGCCATACCATTCAAAACGTAGGTAAGGGCAAAGACTTCATAACTAAAACACCAAAAGCAATGGCAACAAAAGCCAAAATTGACAAATGGAATCTAATTAAACTAAAGAGCTTCTGCACAGCAAAAGAAACTCATCACAGTGAACAGCCAACCTATAGAATGGGAGAAAATTTTTGCAATCTATCCATCTGACAAATGTCTAATATCCAGAATCTACATGGAACTTAAACAAATTTACAAGGAAAAACCAGTAACCCCATCAAAAAGTAGGTGAAGGATATGAACAGACATTTTGCAAAAGAAGACATTTATGCAGCCAAAAAACAAAAAAAACCTCATCATCATTTGTCATTAGAGAAATGAAAATCAAAACTACAATGAGATACTATCTCATGTCAGTTAGAATGACAATTATTAAAAAGTCAGGAAACAACAGATGGTGAGGAGGATGTGGAGAAATAGGAATGTTTTTACACTGTTGTTGGGAGGGTAAATTAGTTCAACCATCGTGGAAGACAGTATGGCGATACCTCAAGAATCTAGAACCAGAAATACCATTTGACCCAGCAATCCCATTACTGGGAATATACCCAAAGGATTATAAATCATTCTACTATAAAGACACCCACACACATATGTTTATTGCAGCACTGTTCACAATAGCAAAGTTTTGGAACCAACCCAAATGCCCATCAATGATAGACTGTATAAAGAAAATGTGCCACATATATACCATGGAATACTATGCAGCCATAAAAAAGGATGAATTCATATCCTTTCCAGGGATATGGATGAAGCTGGAAAGCATCATTCTCAGCAAAGTAACTCGGGAACAGAATACCAAACACTGCATGTTGTCACTCATAAGTGGGAGTTCAACAATGAAAACACATGGACACAGGGAGGGCAATATCACACACCAGGGCCTGTAAAGAGGTGGGAGGCTAGGGGAAGGATAGCCTTGGGAGAAATACCTAATGTAGATCACAGGTTGATGGGTGCAGCAAACCACCATGACACGTGTATACCCATGTTAACAAACCTGCACATTCTGCACATGTGCTCCAGAACTTAAAGTATAATAAAAAAAATTTTTTTAATGTTAAATGACGTCATTCTTGATGGAAAATCACAAGGGAGTGCAAGACTTATTCTAATAGGTATAATCTAAAAAGGGCTTTATGGAGGAAATGACATTTGAATTTAGCTTTATAGGATGATCAGGATGCTGAAGAACCGTAAGGCTGTTGGTTTGTACATACCTGTTTAGATTTCATGGTAACAGCCATAAAGAGGAGAACATGTGATGGGAAGCAAAACTCCTATCCCCTGCTGGGCCACCCTGTGGACCTGGAGGTCTGCCCACTATCCTCAGAACCCCCTTCTCTCCAGGGAGTACTGGCCCAAAAAACTTGCTAGAGGTCCTCAGTGTGGTTGGCTCTGTGCTGTCATTCCTGCAAGTTCAGCTTGTGGTCTGAGTGTATTTTCCATCAGATTTTTCTTTGCAATGAGTCAAGGGTTAGAGACATGGAAGAGGAAACTGGGAAATTCTTCTAAAAGAGAGCTTGATGAGATCTTCATGGGTTTATATGTGAGTCATGGACTTTCTGGCACAGTACAGAGCTACATGAAAAATTCTGTAGAGATATTAGTGCATTCCCCCTCTCACATTTTCTTACAATTTGCACTAAGAACCATGGCTATGAGATAATTGGAGCTTGTAAAATATATGAACCTATCATGGGCTTGTAATGCCCTGGATAAAACATAGTGACTCAGCAAAATCTGGATGAGGTAAACAAAAAGAGAAGTGATTCAGCAATTCCCATCCAGTGAATACTCAAAGACTGGGGGATTTGTAGGCACAGCACAGCACAGAGCATGTCTCTTGTCCTGCTCCTAAGACTTTTAGTGCATTAAGATTAAATTAGAAGATAAACTGTAGGGCACAGTGAGATGTTGGCAGTCTAGCAAATGGCTTCATAAAGTTGAATTGATTTAAGTGAGTAACATATCATAGCCTAGATTCTGGCCTCAGATCCTAATTTTGTCAGTGTACTTAATAATTTTCTTAGGGCTGAGTCACATGAATCAAGCTTTTTTGAGATCAGTAGATAAAACTAGAAAGATATCTGTGCTCTTCAATGAGAAATAATACAGTAAGATCAGTGCCTTCTGCCTGACACATTTTCCCACCTTTCCTTCTGCCCAGAGTCTTTGCACAGCTATCTCCTTCTCCTCATTTAGGTTTAAGTTACTATTTTCATTAAGGTAATCCTGTAGGAAATAAACCAAAATAATGTATAATAGCTCAAATCTAATAGAAGATCAATTTTTGCTCATGTAACAAATAAGGAACAAGAAAAGAGGTCAGTGAGGGAGATTCTGCTCCATTGAGTCATTCAGAGATCCAGGACAACAATGGTTCTTCTACGTTGAGACTTTGTTTTCAAGGTCATCTTAGAAGTTGTCTTCATTCAGCCAAAAAGAAAGAGAAAAAAGATGCAGGAACATGTGAGAGAGATTTCTATGAGCTAAGCCTGAAAATAAACACATTACTTGCACTTTGATTCCATTAGCTAGAACTCACAGCTAATTGCCAGGGAGGCTCAGAAATATATCCTAGCTATGAGTCAAGGAAGAAGAGTAAGACATTGATTTTGGTCAGCATTTCTTGACATTGTAGTTCTGTTTGAGTGGATACTATTTTTACATAGACTATATTGTAAATGGTGCCCCTGGAGTTGTGTAATATGGTGGCCCTGTTACTGTATTCCTGGTACATTAAGAGTGAGTGTTGATAGCAGGTCTTAGCAGGTGATCACTGTATCAATGCTTTACACTGGCATAGTTAGCATATGCTCTCTTTGTGTGCAGAAATTCCGGGCAAGCCAGATTGTAGCCCATGGTTTCTTTTGGGTGTGGGCAGTTACTTGAGAATTTAATGAAAACAAAGTAAGATAGTCATGTTGCTTCTGTCCCTGAGATAGTTAAATTATTGCTCCAAAGTCTAGATAAATTGGGGCCCTGAGTCAAGGCACTCTTTTAAGCAGGTAATATTAGGATGGAAATTGCAAAAGTTTTCCACCATTATCTTTATTTTCTACTCTAATCAACAACTGACTCAGTTTTCCAGAGCTATGGTCAAGGGGAATATGCAAAATTGTAACTGAAAATTATCTGTTTAGATTTACTACATAAATTTTCATAGTTGAACTCAGACTGATCTATGAAGGAGGTCTCATCCAACCAAGTAAGGCCCACAATTAGCAATTACAAGATACTTTATCATTTACAATGCACTTGCTCTTAAAATATGCCATTTGATTCTTCCAACAATGCTGGGAGGAAGATCAGGCAGCTATCTTGGCCACAGTTTCACAGATAAGCTCAGCGAAGTGTGAGTTGCCCCAGTTCACACGGGAAATGGGCACCATTGAGACCCGCATTTCTCCCGTGTTCCTTCAACCATTTCCTCTCTACTGGCTCCTTAACTTCAACATAAAGATATGCTTAAGTTTTATTTATTTTATTACAAAAGATAAACTCACCCCTTAATCCTGTGGTCCCTTTAATTTCTAACAGCCACAGGACTTTCTTGCCTTCTATTGCTATCTGAGCTTCTTCCACATGACATCCCTTTTTTCCTAATTTCTTCTCAACCCATGGTAATCTGGCTGCTGCTGCTGCCATCACTTATAGGGACCTCCTTGTTCCCAGCCAGTGACTCATTACTGACCACTCTTTGCCTTTACTTGACTGTTGCCCCTACACCCTTCTGTAAATCTGTTCCCTATAAACAAGAGGAATTCTGACAAATTATACTTCACTTCATTCTCATCAAATAAGTTAAAAATATATAGGATGGATTCGTATTTTTCTGACAGGAGAAAACTCTGGTTTGGACCAAGTGTTCAAAATAAATGAATCCTCTTACAGTTGTGTATACGTAAAGACAGGCATTTTGCACACGCATTTCAAACCTTATTTCTCTTCACTACTCACATATTTCTGGTGTCAAGTTTTGTAGGACAGAGATGTATCATGATACAGCCTGTGGTCTCACACCTTCATCATATGATGCTGGGTGAGTCAGACAGTCGGCAGTAGGAATATTCCTAAAAGCCATTCCTATGCCAGGATGGCAAGCAGTAATTTAACTCTCTTTGGAAATGGCCTTGGACCACATAAATATATACCACTAAGTAAAAACAAAATATATCTCCGACTAAACTTCTTTTAGCCTGATTCTAAAAATCCCATTCCAGCATTACCCATCGCCAGGGTGTGATAGTGGAGTATCATGGAGGTAGCAATTGTGGCTGATTGAGTTTGCATTTTTATAAAACAGGCAGCCAGGTACACACATTGCTAGGTCCCCTGCTAGGACCTTGGGAGGCATCTTCTAGACGATGGTCTCTGGTCTTAGGCTTCGTTAGCCTCCTAGCGAATCTTTCTACTCTGATTTGGTACAAGAGCATTGAGAACTAATGGAAAAGAGCAGCGTTGACCTAACCACACCAAACACAATGGACTAAAAGTTGATTTAGTATCTAGACAATCCCTTTATTAAGTGTTGAGAGCCAAAAACACAAAATAGGCTTTTGTTGCTAAGGTCCTGTGCCAGGACTGGGCCTGTCTGCCCTTGAATCCATTCCTGGTCCTTGGCCCACTCCCCTTGGCATCACAGAGTGGCTGACCCACCAGGCTGACCCTCTTCTAGCCTCCAGCTCTCACCGGACAGGCCTCTGGCTTAATCAGGTTCCCCTGCCCCGTGAGATCCCACGTCACTACCTTCTTCTGTGTCCCTCCAGCTAGGATGGGCCCTGGCCTCCTGCTCTTGCCCATCCCCAGGTTAACTCACCTCTGTCACATCGCTGCTGATTTTTTTGTGGTAAATTCTCCAGCTAACACACTTAAAGTGGTTTTTGTCTTCCTATTTTGACTTTGACAAGAAAGGCCCTGTTTCCTAAGACATTTTGGAACTGTTAACTTTAAGATATAAACAGGTTGTTCAGAGCTGCATGGTTCGAACAAGGCAGTTGTTGAAATGCTGTGAAGAATGCTCAATGAACTGGGTTGCACATGCTTAGATGGTCCTTACAGGAGGCAAGAGAATTCCACATAGTCAGAAACCCTTTTGCTATTAAGAGTGACACTGGGCGGGCATGGTGGCTCATGTCTATAATCCCAGCACTTTAGGAGGCTGAGGAGGGTGGATCATGAGGTCAAGAGATCGAGACCATCCTGCCAATATGGTAAAACCCTATCTCTACTAAAAATACAAAAATTAGCTGGGCGTGGTCCCACAGGCCTGTAGTCCCAGCTACTCAGGAGGCTGAGGCAGGAGAATGGCTTGAGCCCATTCTCCTGAGTAGAATGAGCTGAGATCGTGCCGCTGCATTCCAGCCTGGCGACAGAGAAAGACTCCGTATAAAAAAAAAAAAAAGTGACACCTCTGGGAAAATCAGTTAAGGGTAATATAATAAAGTTAGCTTGTTTTAGAGAAACATTAGAGAATACATATTTAAAATATATATGATATAAAGCAACATATTTACATAAATATGTATGAAATATATGGGAAAAATACTAAATATTCCCTTTTAACAGTTGAGCAGGAAATATAATCACAAAATGTTTGGTCAGTGACAGGAAAATGAAAGAGTTGGAGAAGTTGCATGGGAAGGAACATGGCAGTGGGAAAAATGAGAAAAGACAAATACATAAGAATAGCAGATGGAGGAAACTAAAATATACTGTACTTACTATACAAAAATATTTGAAAATCTAGGTAGTCCAGATGAGAAAATTAGAATCAAGCTATATCAACCCAAGTTGATATTTGAAATAACTGGACTAACGCCATTCATGAAATTTTACATGGAGTCAAATGTCTGAACCAAAATGGCATTTTGGAAAAGTTCTTTCAAGTATTTCATGAATAAAAAGTTTCTCATGCTTTTGGAATGATTCCAGAGCTTACCAAAATGGATATATTTTAAATAATACCAAAATCCTAATACCAGAAACTTGAAAAACAAGCATAGCAATAACCAGTACTCTATTTCATTTATAAATCATGCTTTAAAAGCTCAAATCAAATAAGTATGGTGAAAATGTGAAAGACAAGAAAGAAAAAAGAAAGAAGGGAGAAGAATATGCAATATTAGAAAGAAGGACTTTTCATTGCTTTGCAGGTAGATCCAATTTACAGGAAACCCAAGCAAGTCAATGAAAAAGAATTAAATTTGTGACAAGAGTTCAATAAAGTGGTCAGTTACAAAATAACTGTATAAAAAGTCAGTGACTTTCCTACATGTCAGCAATAAGCTTCAGGTCATAATTGCATTCCCAATAGCAAAAGAAACATAAATTTAAGGTAGGATTAAATTTAAGGTAGAAATATCCAGGATACACCAAAAATAGGACCACACATTATCAAACAACCTAAATGATTTTACTACCTTTAGAAATATTGTATTTCTTGAATGTGCAGTATTGACATTATAGCTTAAATTAACTGGTATATTTAATGTGATTCTAAAAAAAATTCTGATAATATTTTTTAGAACTTGACAAAGTAGCCAAGAATATTTGAAAAAAAAAATTGGGAATATATCTTCACCTTCAGAAACTAAAATAGGTTGCAGATTTACAGTAAATAAACCAGAATGAAAATAACATGAGATTAGTTGACAAAGGATTAGAAATTGGGATGTGATTGTGTCATTAAACTTCATAGATTACTTCATGATGGTGTAATTATTTTTTAAAAATAATTTGTTTACTATTTCTTATCTCAAAATAAGGTAAATTTCATATAGAAATTAAGATTTTAGTATAAAGAATTCTAAAAGGAGATTCTCAAAGAGATATCAGAGATGTAGACTTAAATTTATCTTCAAAGATCATCCTCAAAACATTTTCATAATGGCGAAAAAAATTAGCAACGAACTAAATATCCAGCAGTAGGGTGTGGATTAATAAATAATAAAAAATTCATAGGATGGGCTACCGTACAATCACTGAGCATGTTATATTTATTTATACGGGGAGTTTTTAGTTTTCTATTGTTAAGTAAAAATAATTTAAACACTATGTATACCTTAAGCCATTTAAGAATATACTTAAAAAGAATATATATGAAAAAAATACTAGTAAAACACATATCACAATGCTTATGTATGTTTCCTTACCTCCTTTTCTCCTCCCCTCAAGATGAGTCCCTCATCCTGCCTCTCTACTCTGGTGCACAGTTCCAGCAAATTCATGCAGACAACAGGTAGATGGGAAATGAGTGATTCCTCCAGTGTTTAATTTGTTCCATTAGTCTGTTCTCACATTGCTATAAAGAACTACGGGAGACTGGGTAATTTATAAAGAAAATAAGTTGAATTAACTCAGTTCCACAGGCTTTACAGGAGGCGTGGCTGGAGAGGTCTCAGGAAGTTTACAATCATGGCTGAAGGGTGACTGGGAAGCAATTATGTCTTCACACGAGGCAGGAGAGAGGCAGCAAGCGCTCCACACTTTTAAACAAGCAGATCTTGTGAGAACCCATTCACTATCATGAGAACAGCAAGGGGAAAGTCTACGCCCATGATTCAATCACCTCCCACCAGTCCCCTGCTCCAATACATGGGGATCACAATTCAACCTAAGATTTGGTTAAGGACACCAAACCATATCATTAGTCATTTTGCATTTTTAAGTGGAAATAATTTTAATATGCAAATGTGAGACCTAAGCTACTTACAGGGAGTTTCACTAGGTTGTGAGCATTCAGAAAAGTGTCAGCTTCAGTAGAGTCTGTTAAATTATGGGAGGACTCTTGATTTTTTTTGCCATTCGGATTAAAGATCCTTTACGGGAAAGGACTGGAAGGAGTTATACTCTCCCACCAGCTCTTTATGATGCTTGGATCAGGGTTTCTCACCCTTGAATGCACACGCAAACCACCTGGGGATTTTGTTCAAAGGCAGACTCTGATTCAGCAGGGCTGGAGCATGGCCTGAGATTCTGCATTTGTGACAAGCTCCCAAGTGATGCTGGTCCATGTTGAGTACTGAGGACTGAGCTGATTCTGATATATCTTTTCAGTTTGATTCTAAATGGTTTTCATTTTTACCATGATCCCACACAAAACAATAATCTTTCTTCTGGGGCCTGACCTGTTTGTTTTCCGTTCCTAGGAATGAGTGTTCTACCTGGGGTTTGAGTCATATGTGGAGTTAATGCCTCATGGATGCCAAGAGCAAATAGAGAATAAAAAATGCATGGAAAAAAGAATATTTTTTATCCTAGGCAAATACTTCAGTCAGATAAAACAGAAAATATCTTTATGAAACTATTAATAAATCCCTAAGACATCTCAAATTAAACAATGGCAAGAAATGTTATGTTTGTAGAAATACATAAAATTCATTTGAGGTCAGGACATTTTATGGTGTCAGCCAATAAAGCAGATGGGAGATTCCACTCATCTGAATGGGTCTGGGATAAAGCTGCTGGTCCCTGGAGCCAGGAGATTGGGAGTTCTGTTCTGGCCCAGGTAACTGAGGGGCAATTGTGGCATTCACCTTTAGTGGTTGATCCGAGCAGTGGGTTCTTGTGTCCAGCATATCTGGAAGAAGGGTACAAAGAAATAAGGTAGAATGGCTGAAATGCTATTATGTGAGAGGCTCAGGGAACGAGATAAAGTGATTCTGAGAGTGGGGCTGCACAGACCCATGACCAAGGAGAGTTGTATTAGTTAGGGTCATGCTAGATGCTATAACAAATAGACCCCATATTGTTCAATGGCACAAAGACAGCAGAAGTTTACTTTCCATCACATAACAGTTCAACGTGGTTGTTTCCAGCTGGTGGGCAGCTTTCCTCCATGCAGTGATTCAGGGTCCCAGGCTGGTTCTATCTTGCCATCTCAATCTAGCCCACACCAAGGGAAAGAGAGCAGAGAGGTGGCACATCTGATTTTTAATTTTGGGGGGGGCCCAGATGTGGTCAGTTGAGTATCACTCACTTTGTATTGATGAGAACCCAGTCACGGAGTCTCTTTAACTCCAAGAAAGGCTGCTAGAAAATAGAGGCTGGTTGTGTTTCAGAGGGAAGAGGAAACTGGTGTTTGGTGAGGATGTTTGCCAGAGTCGACACTTATTGGGCATGAACAGATGATCGCCTAAGCCCCCAACCACAAATCTCAGACTTCAAATAGAAAGAACAGTTTAGAATGTTACAAAAGGAAGTATCCTAAGGTTCTTCTTGGGTAAAAGTGTTATGTAAGCAAATTGAGTGATAGGGGGATAATGATGAGAATAATGGGGGGGCAAGTATGTTTTGATGTTAATTGGGAGATAATTCATTTTCTCTGAGATATTTTATTTATACTTAGGAGAAGCTCTTATTAGGTGGTAATGGGCCTTCAAGCATGGAGAGGTTGTCATTGTTTTTTTAAAACTTTATGTTGTTTAAATTTTTATAGATTTAGGGGGTACAAGTGCAGCTCTGGTCAATGGGTATGTTTCATAGCGGTGCAGTCTAGGCTTTTAGTCCTCCTATCACCTGAATAGTGAACATTGTACCCAATAGGCAGTTTTTCATTCCTCACCCGCCTTCCACACTCCCATTTTTTGGAGTCTCTTGTGTCTGTTATTCCACTCTGTATGTCCTGCATTTCTGTGAAAGTTAAAAGCAGAGATCTCAGGACCTGCCATATGAGAGAGCTCCCCAGACAGTGGGCTGAGGCATGAATGGTGTGGTGCAGAGGTGACAAAGAGCTGCCAGGATGCTGACTGTCAGCTTTTAGAGTGGCGGTGGGCGCCCAAGCTGCAGTTCTCGAGCTTGTTGCCTTTGTCTGCATGAATCCCATTTTCTCTAACTCAGTGTAGTACTATTATTATTTTGCCGCTAAAAGTAATGGCAAAAACCACAATTACTTTTGTACCAACCTAGTCTTATGACCCATGTATGCCTTGACATGAAAATATTTGGGAAGCATTTCTATATATAAAAATATGCAAAATGTTTTCTAAAAATGTCACACTTTTCTACCTAGAATTGACTTACTGTAACATCATTTATTTCATTCTCAAGCTTCAACCTCTCTTTCAACATTTATTGAGCATCTACTGTATACCAGGCACTGTTCTTCCACACATTGACTCCTGACTTTTAACCTTCAATATCATGTTGCCATGATGAGCTTTTACACTGTTTTGATTTCTTTTTCTAGCTGTCTATGTTGTTTTCCTCTTTCTTAGCCATGGGTGCATTTTTCCATTAGATTGATAAAAGTAAGTCAAAGCAGACACTCACTGGCCCTTAATTATGCTCCTGAGTTTTTGAGATCGCCTGTGGTTTTTTTTCTGAGCTGTACAAACAGGGCACATGACAGGAAGATGAATCTCTATACTGAAAAAAAAATTAACCTCACTGACAATGTTTTTCCAATCAAAAGAGAGGAATTCTCCAACCAAAACAAAGGGAAAAACCTCCAACTCTCGGCAGGTAGATACTAAGTAAAACGAACACACGGCTGCCAGGTTTTTACATTAAACACTTAGTTTCTGTTTAATGTTTTCTTTATCAAGATTCTAATACTTCATCAGACACACTCTGCTTCAGTCAAGGAGTTCTTCAGAACTGATTTCTAAGAGCCTGCCTCCCTTCCAGAACCAAAGATGTTTAAACAACATTTAAACAAAACAAAACAAAACAAAAAACTTAACAAGGATTTTTAAACAGAGATTTATAGTGGTTTCATCACAGACTCATTCCTCCAGAGCTCTGCCCCGGGTGGCCAGCCTGTGCTGCCAAGGGCTGTGTGGCTTGATCTTGCGCCTGGCCCTTCTCCGATGACGGCTGGCCAGTCTGAGGACGCCCAGCACATGCTACTCAGAGCATCCCAGGGTCCTCTGTGGTTGTAATGCAATAATCACCAGTGTATAGATGCAGCTGCTGCTGTCTGCACTCTTAACAAACACTTCTCGGAGGAAATGGCTTCAGGGGAAGCCCAAATTGCAATATCTCAGGTTCTACCATCCAAGGATCTGGGAGTTTCCTCTCCAAAGATAGTGAAGTTTGCTAGTTGTGAGACAGACAATACTGTATTATAGGAGGTGGAAGTCTTGGAGGTACAGACTAACCCTGTAGTGTCAAGTGTCATTACTTGAACTTGTTTACTGTATCTTAAGGTGTTAGTGTGGCTCTGGAATGCTCAGGTCAGCCTCAGACGAACGTACTTGCTTCCTCACGCTGGGCCCCCGGGTGGCTTCGTTCTTTCTTTCTGGACCACAAATCCACCCCTCTCTTCCAGGTTTCAACTGTCTGTCTGCGGTAGTCTAAATATTGACATAATGCTTCTCCCCACTCTTGATTGACCCTTCTTTATCAAGCCCATTTCTTTCCAGGCTCTTGCTAAGAGGCTGGGCACATGCTCTCAGCGTCTTCTCCAGTTCCCAAGGGTCTTGTGATTGACCTTTGAGTGGTCAGTCATGTTTGATGTCTCAGCGCCCTGCGGTGTCCTCAATTGCTGCGTTTCCCATGGTTTGTCATTTCCTTTGATTCCTCTTCCTTGCTCCTCTCCTCTTCCTCAGCCAGGACAATGGATCAAGAATGCTGTCTCCCCCTCAGATAATAATAACATTACTTTTTCTAGGGCTCACATTTTCACTTGAAAAAAAAAATTTAAACAGGAAACCAATGCCATCCAAAGTAGACATTTAGGAAAAGGGTGTCCTCGCAGCTCTTAACAAATACGGTCTTCCCTTCTTTTCATTTGATGGCTACTTTCCTTGCCGAGGAAGAAAGGACCTTATAAGTTGGCTACTTTTCTGTAAGTCCAAAACAAGGAGACAGTTGTAATTCAGTAGATTTGAAGCAGGTTTAACAAAGGATCTAGTTCAATGACTTGTTTTTGCAATAAGCTGTGTGCAAGATTTGGAAAAAGCAGCAAATTAAAGATTGCTCAAGTTTCATTTCTTTCTGTTTAGAGAATACCTATTAGACGATGTTTTGAGAGGATTTATGCATGGGGCTGGTACTGAAATGAATTAAAAGACTAATATTGGGCTCCATAACACTGGAGCGTTTGGAAAATATGCTAGCTGCTCTTCCTGCCTTGGAAGAGCTTATAAGCTAAGTGGAAAAGATGGGTATGGATGGTACAACGAACAGCTGAAAGAAAGCAGGATGGCAAGATGCCTTTAACTGATGTAGGCCCACTCAGATTACCTGCTACTTGTCACTCACTCTGTTCTATTTCACTGTATCTTACTGTGTGTAAGGTCAATCTGACTGAGGTAGGGGTGTGTGTGTGTGTGCGCGCGTTTGTGTGTGTGTACATGAATGCGTGTGCGTTATTTTTTTCTCTGTTTCTTGTAGGTTAATTCCCTCCTCATTCCCCTGCTGCTTGCCTCCAAGTTCTTCTGTCCCTAATAAACATATGGTTTTCTAGCTTAGGGGCTATGCTACTTTAGTATTTCCTGTAGTCCACGCAAAATCCTAGGCATGTCTTAACCTCTCAGTAAATATGCACTGATCGATTAACTAAGAATGACCATTGCGACGGCAGTAAATGTGTCAGAGAAGGACCAATCGACATTTTAAGTTCCAGAATCATCCATCGGCTGGGTCAGGTTCTCTGTATGTGTGGGTGGTTCTGTGTCAGCAAGCGATCTTTTCACTAGCGCACATCAAGACAAGGACATGTTCTGAACTAGAGATGATGCCAAGCCTGGGCTTTGAAGACCACCCACAAAGCCTTCAGTGGAAAAAAGAGAAGACGCTGGAGAGGCATGAAATGGTTTGAGGATGAACAGACTGGACAGATGGATAGCGGACCATGAGGTGACCCAACTACGGGCAAGAAGGAAGAGAATTGACTGCTGTAGGTCTTGGGCAGTAAGAAGTTTACATTGATCAGTTTATACTGTTGGATTAATAGTTAGGCTGGGAAAATAGTGTAAATAAGACAAATATAAGCCATCTGGTTGGTATATTGGTGCAAAATGATGACCCATAAGTAATTGAGAGAAATGCTGGAAAAAAATAAGAAATGTGTTTTAGCTTTTTCAGAAAAGAATTAGCACAGCTTTGTTATTTAAAATTTGGGGGAAATTTATTGGGTCACTACTGTAGTGATAATCACACAAAAAGCAATTAAGTGGTCTTAAGCATTTGGACTCCTCTTACCATCATGATCACTGTTCTCTGAAGTTTCTCAAAGTTGGGAGCAGATGATAATGCCTCAGGGAAAGCCAACTGTGATGACTGAGCACATGCCAACCGTTTTGTGTTGCAATTAATTAAAATTTACAACAGAGTTAATCTGGCAACATTCACATATTTAACAAAACGGATAATTGTTATTGTGCTGGGAGGCTTTTTCGAATGAATGGTGACCAGATCACATAAATGCCTGTAATTTGTGTTTCTTTACACAGTTGAGCTGAGCCTTTACAGATTTTTCTCCCCTTTGTTAAGGCTCCAGCAACCCAGAAACAAAGCCAATGTTAACAATTTTCTCTGACACTGAATTAATCCTACACACACACGCGCGCGCGCACACACACACGCACTCACTCACTCACTCCCCTACCTTAAGAGACAAAGGTTTTAGATTGATTCCTTGACAATGGGATCTCCATGGCCTAAATGCCCACCCCAGAGTTAGGACCCAGGGCCCACCCTCTGTTTTCTCTCCCCATCTGCCTCATACCTTCTCAGGTTCATTCCTCATCCATCAAAAGCCCAAGGAACCTAAGGTCCAGGCCCAGCTTGGTTATGGAGTAAAAGTTCAGGAGTCATTCTGGGAAGACCAAGGAAGATGGAACTCTAAGCTTCAGGGAGAGGATTGGCCTGGGACACAGCAGGCAGATGAGCAGGAGGGTTTCCAGCCCCTGAGAGTCTTGGGAAAGAAAAGAGAAAGGTGAAGCATAACTCTCTAAAATGGTTTGTTTTAAAATTTTTTCCTACATGATAAATTCATAAGTTTCAGAAAAGTTAAACAAAAAAGGTCATATGAAAAGAAGAAAAGAAATGTGAGATGCATTTTTAGCCCAAGTGATAACCACATTTTTTTTTTTTTTGAGATGGAGTCTCACTCTGTCGCCCAGGCTGGAATGCAGTGGCGTGATCTCACCTCACTGCAACTCCACCTCCTGGGTTCAAGAGATTATCCTGCCTCAGCCTCTCAAGTAGCTGGGATTACAGGCATGTGCCACCAGGCCCAGCTAATTTTTGTATTTTTAGTAGAGGTAGATTCACCATGTTGGCCAGGTTGGTCTCAAACTCCTGACCTCGTGTGATCCATTTCACTTGGCCTCCCAGGCGTGAGCTACTGCGCCCAGCCAATAACCACATTTAACTGTAATTTGTCTATGCCTATATGCACAGAGATAGTTGCCCCTAGGATCATACTGATTTGAAATGTGCTCTGAATATGGCATGAATAACCCAAGTTATTTTATGTACATTACAGGCATGATTTTAATAATGACATAATGATAATCATTAATTGTATTGTATGCCTACTAGGTGTTGAAGGACTTACAGAAATGTACTTTTTAAGAAAGCTGAAATTGATACTGCAAAAATAATGAGAGGTGCAGCTCAAATATTACAAAGTTTTCTACACTGTAAAAGAGGACAAAGAGATTTTTTAAAAATCCAAGTGAACATGAATATTTTAGAGACAAATGATTATGCCTATCCAAAGCTTCTGGCACTCCTGGGAATTTTCCATATTTTTATATTTCATAGGTGTTTATGAAAAGATATGGAGCATGGGGTCAGACGTGTCTCTAAGCATCTACTCTTTTGGAATCCAAGCTTATTCCTTTGACATGTGTTTTGAGACCCTCCAGTTAAATTGGATCTCCAGTACCAGAGTGGCTAGCAAGCCTAGCCTAATGGGAAGTGATGGGAAGCTGGGCGTGGGAGTCTGCAGTGTGACTTTCATGGATATTTCTTTCACCTGGCAGACAGCCTAATGCTTAGTTGTCTGACCCACAACCAGGGGGTCCCTCACATGGGAAACTTGTTTATACTGGCAGATGCCCTTGTGGCTCTTGTCTGACCCATGTCCAGTTTATGCCTGCCTGACCATCGCTCTAGGCTGGGAGCTTGACCTCGTGTTCTCTCTTGTGTCCTGGGGGAAAACCTGGCCTAGGACAGCCCCTGGTTCTTCATATGGAAGGCACAAGTTCAATACACCTCCACGACAGGAAACATGTTAAAAGATTTTTACTTACAGATCCTGGACAGAGAGGGAGCAATAAATTGAGAGGGCAGTCCTTCATCCCTTGGAAGAGTCAGGGAAAGAGAGAAAAAAGTGCATAACAATTGGCAGTAAATATGAATAGGATGTGGGTCACTTCAAGTTTTTCAACAAAGGCCAGATGGTCTCTTTTTTTTTGTTGTTTGTTTGTTTGTTTGTTTCTGAGACAAAGTTTCACTATTGTCATCCAGGCTGGAGTGCAATGGCATAATCTCAGCTCACTGCAACCTCTGCCTCCTGGGTTCAAGTGATTCTCCTGCCTCAGCCTCCCAACTAGCTGGGACTATAGGTGTGCATCACTATGCCCAGCTAATTTTTTTGTATTTTTAGTAGAGATGGGGTTTTACCATTTTGGCCAGGCTAGTCTCAAACTCCTGACCTCAAGTGATTTGCCCACCTCAGCCTCCCAAAGTGCTGTGATTATAGGCGTGAGCCACTGCATTCAGCCTAGATGGTCCTTTTAAAGGACGCGGTGGGAAAGCAGGTAGCCCAGTCTGGTAGGCGGAAGACGTGCTGCTGAGTTCTTATTTCTGGCACTGGTTTGAGCCGTTTGGGTGCGATATAGAACTGGAAACTCTGTCAAGGTGACTGAGCCTGCTTCTGCTATGAGAAAGTTAAGTCTGGATTCAAAATGAATGTCCCAGCAACGGAAAATTGTAAGAATTCTCTTTCTGATATCCAGAATACTTCTTTGAGGGGATTATATCATAACACCACCAAGTGTCTGAGACTTACACCCATTTATTAATATATTCTTTCTTCCAGTTTTCAAAACCAATAATCACAAAGTTAGCATTTTTCTTCTGTACAGTAGACAAAGAGGTGCTGAGACGTCTATGCCACAAAACATGACTTAATTGTATTAGTTTGTTCTCACACTGCTATAAAAAACTGGCTGTGACTGAGTAATTCATAAAGAAAAGAGGTTTATTTGACTCAAAGTTCCACAGACTGTACAGGTGGCATAGCTGGGGAGCCTCAGCTCATGGCATAGGGGTGAAGGGGAAGCAAGCACATCTTCACATGGCAGCAGGGGAGAGAGAGAGGGAGCGCAACGGGGAAATGCCATACACTTTTAAATCATAAGGTATTGTGAAAACTCACTATCAGGAGAATAGCAAGGGGGAAATCCACTTCCATGATCCAATCACCTCCCACCACGTCC
Source organism: Cacajao melanocephalus (assembly GCA_963573385.1). Lineage (NCBI taxonomy): Eukaryota > Metazoa > Chordata > Mammalia > Primates > Pitheciidae > Cacajao > Cacajao melanocephalus. Next base: position 29,913 of record CAUYLG010041712.1, read on the forward strand.
CTCCCCTGACATTGAGAATTACAATTCAACATGAGATTTGGGTGGTGACACAGAGCCAAACCATATCTCTTATCTATCATCCCCAAAATAATAAAAATGTAGGGTAAATAGCTGAGAACAGAGAAAGCAAAAGGTAGCCTTGGACAGAAGAAATGATATATATATATCAGTTAGCTACTGCTGTGTAACAAACCACTCCAACGAGTGGCTTAAAACAACAAACATTAATTCTTATTCACATATCTGTGTGTCTGTTGGGAGTTGACTAATCTAAGCTATATCCAGACTGGTCCACCTGGACTTCAGGTTACAGTTAGGTCTGTTTTATATACATTCATTCTAGGACCCAGGTAGAAAGGGCAGCAGCTACTCAGAGGAGGAAAGCTCTTTTCATAGCAATGGCAGAGGTGCAGGAGCTCAAATATCACCACCTAAGCACATTTCAAACTTCACTTAAGTCATATTTGCTAAAATTTCATTGGCCAATGCAAGTTGCTTGGCCAAGCCCAAATACAAGAAGTGGGAGAGTCTAATATACCCTAGTTTTCAGGGAGTTTCCTGGTTTTTAGTACTGAAAGCCACATCCTGAGAAATCTCTCAGTCCTGGGAAAACCAGAACAGCTGGTCATCCCAAGGGAAGCATACTCTGTCTTTAGTTGAAAGAATTGCAAAGTTACATAGTCAAGACCATGGATGCAGAAAGGCACATGGGATGGGGATTAAGAATTCAATCTACAACAGGATGGAAGCTATGAGTCTAGAGCTACAAATTCTGTATCTATGTGTTGGAAATAGCTTGACACCCTGCGTGGGTTTGTGGTCTATCTACCTAACATTTGCTTACCACTTTATATATCCAAAGTGTGTTGGCGCTCTCGTGATTTTTTTAAGCCTGTGAGATGGGTGCAGGAGGCATTTTAGGCGGTATCTGTTGACAGTGGAGGCCATTGTGTGTCCAGGGCTTGCATGTCTTGGCCAAGTTGGAGCAAGACTGCTGGGAGCCTTGGTTAGTAAAGGGGAAGAACTCAGGTCGAGATCTTTTGATGCTCAACCTCCATTCTTTACATTCTTCCTAATAAGTAATTCTTTTTGATAAAAATTTGGGGTCATTGTCTGATAGGATTAAGCTGAAAAGCCATGTGCTGCCCTTTCAAACCCTTTAATTCTAGCCGTGTTTGTAAATGTCACTTGCTTTCCTCAACTAAAGAAAGCAGCAGAGAAGGGAGGCACACATGACCTGCTCAGTATGGGATATGAAGTGCCTTCCCCTGAGTAGCTGACAATGGGAAAGTTTGCCCTTTATATCTGAGGACTCTTGAGAGCAGCCTGTGACACGAAACATAGTTTCTGAAGGGCTCTGAGAGTAGCAAGGAGATTTAAGTTCACTTATTCACAGCAGAAGCAATAGAAAAAGTCTATGGCAACTGAATGACCCCAGGGACATGGTCCATCCTGCCTTTGCCTTTACTACCCAGGGCTTAGTGGCCTAAAGAGGCCTGTATCTGTGAAATGCAGTGCCCCCATCCCCTTGGCAGGCTCTGAGGCTTACTCGAACTTGTCTGGCACCAGGGGACTGAGAGATTGCAGAGCTGGTACCCTGTGCACATCCAGCCTCTGACTCAACATTTCAAGGAAGTCAAATGCAGCAGAGGGTGGTTATTTATAAGGACTGATGTAAGTTGCTCCTTACAAATCATTTATTACTATTTAACTGAAAGTGATGAGCTCATGCCTAAAAAAAAAAAAAAAAAAAAAAAAAGGTCTTCATGAAATGATGGACCTTTGGGGAGTGCTTCTCCTGGAGCCAGTTTGTTTTGCATGAAGGAGGGAGGGAGGGAAGGAGAGGAGTAAGCCTCATATTACCCTTCCAACAAATCTACCACAATCTTATAAAATAGAGGGTTTCAGCTGCGTTTTCCAGTAAGCTTGGTGACTTCATTTACATGGCAAAGATTTATGAAACAGTTCACTACCATAGATGTCTATGACATTGAGTCTCTTGACCTTGCAAGAATTCTCCCTCTGGTTGAGATTGTTTTCTAAGTCTGAAACTCCGGGTTTTAAAGGAATGGTCCTATTTAAGGAGGAACCATGTCTATGAAGTTTGAGTATAATGTGAAATGAGTTTCATGTGGCCAAAGCTCAAATACTCATGATTCCTCGCAAATGTCTGAGACCAGAAATAATTTTGACATCGTTTAAATCAAGAAAATGACCTGTCTGTTTCTATTTTCCTGACCAAACTCCCCAGCTAACATGTTTATGGATTAACAAAAAATCAAACTCTGCGATGTTTCATATGGTACCTTTCTTGAAGTTTCCTGAAATACACACACTCTCTCTCTCTCTCTCTCTCTCTCTCTCTCTCTCTCTTTCTCTCTGAGTCCATTATTGCTCAGAACAAAAAGGCAACATAGATTTTCATTTTAAAAGTCAGAAAATAAAATCATAAAAAGTTTTTATTTCTTTTTTTTTTTTTTTTAGATAGAGAGTCTCCCTCTGTTGCCCAGGCTGGAGTGCAGTGGAGTGGTCACAGCTCACCGCTGCCTCAACCTCCTGAACTCAAGCCATCCTCCCACTTCAGCCTCCCCAGTAGCTGGGACTACAGGCACGTGCCACCATGCCCAGCTCATTTTAAAAAATGTTTTCTAGAGATGATGTCTAGCTATATTGCCTCGGCTGGTCTCAGACTCCTGGCCTCAAGCAATCCTTCTGCCTTGGCTTCTCAAAGTGCTGGGATTATAGAGGGGAACCACCACTCCTGGCCCATAAAAGGTTTTTCAAGCTAAAGGTTTTAGCTAGAGAATCAAGAACTTTAAAAAATTGTAACACGTAGTGCAAGCAATATTTAACTCAGTACTATGAATGATTTAGAAGACTAGATCATCAAGACAACATTGACAACTGTAGAAAAGAATGGTGCAAAGTAGACAGCAGACATTTATGGAAAAGCAGGAGACAAGACATAGAGAAAATGTACATATACACATATATCACATACCATACCATCCACTAATTTAAAGCATGAATAGTGTACAATTCAATGGTTTTTACCATATTCCCGGAATTACACAACCATCACTACAGTTTTAGAACATTTTCATTACCCCCCAAATCAAGCTTATTTGATGTATTTTAAAAAATAGGCTTTTTAAAAAAAAATTGGCTCTGGAGTCTTTTACAACTTGTTCCTCAAATTATTTTTGGAATAGCTTTTCTACTGATAATATATTAATAGAAAAATCTAAATTTAAGTAGAAAAAAATGACCTGCTTCTAAAATGGAAAAAAATTATCACCCCTTTTCGCCCTTCTCCACACCCCTTGATTACATGTTTCTTAGGTAAAATATGTTCTGTGAAATGTTGCCTATCTGCAAGAAACGACCTCTGGAGTTTTTTCTGTTGTCCCATTTTCATTTCCATTTGCAAAACATCCTTTTCTCCTTATTGCGAGGAATGGTTTATTCAAGCTTCTGGCATTTTTGGTATTTATCTCACACTTTACAAAGAGATTACAACAGCCTCTAAATTTTCTTATGTTAATGGATTTTAACACAACCATTTTTTTTTTTGAGACAGTCTCACTCTGTTGCCCAGGCTGGAGTATAATCACGTAATCTTGTCTCACTGCAACCTCTGTCTCCTGGGTTCAAGCAATTCCTGTGCCTCAGCCTCCCTGAGTAGCTGGGTTTGCAGGTGTGTGCAACATACCTGGCTAGTTTTTGTTTTTTTAAAAAATGTTTTCTAGTAGAGACAGGGTTTGGCCATGTTGGACAGGCTGGTCTCAAACTCCTGGCCTGAAGAGATCCACCCCTTCAGCCTCCAAAGTGCTAGGATTATAGGTATGAGCCACCACGCCAGGCCTCCTGTTTTTTTCTTAACGGAATGCCAAATATGGTTCCTCTCTTGGGAGTTGAATAACTTTGTGAAGAATCTTTTTTGGGATATCCTGTCAAAATAGGATATTGAGTTTTATTGTGAAGTTATCTATATACCAGAAAGCCAACTCTGAGAAAAGGTCTTATTTTTATTCCATACAATGGGTAATCTTCTAAAATTCCCAAGACATTTGCACATAAAATGTTCAATTTCATATTTCATTTATGTAGGCAAAAATTGCCTTTAATAGGGGACAATGGGTTAATTTTTTTATTTGGACTGTGACATGTTTTCTAGAATTATGCTGAAAGCTGAGGTTTGGTCCAGAGGCTGGAGGCTCTTTCTAACTAATTTAAATTGCCCTGAGAATTGTTTATGAAAGCTTCTAGAAGTGGAAAAACTAACAACAACAAAAGGACAGGCAGAATGAGAGCCACATTTTATTTTTCTAAGTCAGTTATATATATTTCTACAGGGTTTAGTACTAGAAAAATCTGAGGAAAGTATGTGTAATACAGTCGCTAAGAGCCAAGTGACTTTTATTTACCTAAAAAAAGGTCTCCTTAAGAATGTAGCTTCCAATATAGTTCCTATTCTTGCGGTCCAACTTTTTTTTTTTTTAACATTCTAAAATTAACCAGACAAACCTGATCACTTGATCCCTGGGAGAATGTTTATTATCTTCTCAGTGCTTCTCAGTGCTCACAGCATAAATGAAGTTACAGTGATTGAAACCAAGCTGCAGGTTTAAAAAATCTTCCAAAAATCAGGTAAACCTCTTGTGAAACCACAGTCAGCATGCAAAGGGAGATGCCCTGTAGCCCTCAATTTTCTTCTTTCCATCCGTGCCTACGTCATTGTTAAGCATTTAATCAACACCTGTTCAAATGGAAATCTCCCCCGACTCCACAGGCCTAAAGAACGTTCCTCATCCTGCTCTATCTCTTGATCCTGCTCAATTGCTATTGCTAGTATTTATTCATAACTGAATTGGTTTTTTTACTCATTTCTTTATTTTCTGCCTGCTTTACTAGACACTACCTCTGTGAGGCAAGGAAAATTGCTGTTTTTGATGTCTAGAATTGTCCATAAATATCCTAGCAGCTCAATGACTAGATACTGGCAGCTATTAGCTACAGCATGCTAGTACAGGTTGAGTATTCCTAACCCAAATAATCTAAAATGCTCTAAAATCCAAATCTTTTGAGTGTTGACATGGAACCACGTTGTGTGGCTGAGGTTACCTTCTGTTGGTTTGATGTACACAAACTGCTTCATGCACAAAATAATGTAAAATATTTTATAAAATTACTTTCAAGCTATGTGGATAAGGTATATATGAAACATAAAGGAATTTCATGTTTAGACTCTGCATCCCTAGGATATCTTATTATGTACATGCATGTACTTCAAAATCTGAAATTGGAGACACCTCTTCTCCCATATATTTCAGATAAGGGATACTTAGCCTGTAGTGTGTGTGTGTGTGTGTGTGTGAGAGAGAGAGAGAGAGAGAGAGAGAGAAAGAGAGAAACAGAGAGAAAGAGAGAGGGAAAGGGAATATTATAATTTCAGTTAAAATCATCCAATGGTTGATTTGAAAACAGATTTTAAGGCCATCAGAGAAGATACGGAAAAGCATCTGAGAACTTGTGACAGTCCAGATGGGAAAGGATGCAAGTGGTGGCAACAAAGCGACATAGTGATGATTTGAGAGAGATGTATGATGTAAAATCAACAAGACTTGGTGATGGTGTGGCCATGGAGAACCAGAGAGAGGAAGATGCCAGGTGCATATCTTTGAACTGAAGTAGAAAAATGAAGTTAGGGATTTGGGGTGGGGAAGGACACCACAGTAGTCCCCACTTATCTTCTGGGGATACTTTCCAAGACTCCCAGCAGAACCTTGAAACTATGAATAGAAACAGGCCCTAGCCAAGGTCACATTTTACTTAAAGGAAGCTCTTTATTTATTATTATTATTGAGACAGAATCTCACTCTTGTTGGCCAGGCTGGAGTGCAATGGAGCAATCTCAGCTCACTGCAACCTCCGCCTCCTAGGTTCAACGATTCTCCTGCCTCAGCCTCCTGAGTAGCTGGGGTTACAGGTACCTGTCACCATGCCCAGCTAGTTTTGGTATTTTTAGTAGAGATGGGGTTTCACCATGTTGGCCAGGGTGGTCTCAAACTCCTGACCTCAGGTGATCTGCATGCCTCAGCCTCCTAAAGAGCTGGGATTACAGGCATTAGCCACCATGCCCGGCCCAGGAAGCATTTTATTATTTCTCTTTGGCATATCCAAATCGCCAGCATCATTACTCCTGTGCTTCAGAGTCATTACTAAGTCAAATAAGGGTTACTTGAGTACAAGTTCTATAATATTGTGGCAATAGATCTGACAACAGAGAGGGCTACTAAGTGACAACTGCAGAAAGAGAAACTTTGGATAAAGGAGGACTACTGTATAGGCATTTCACAGAGCAGAACCTATCCCTTCTCTCCAATTCCTTCTTCTATAGAACACGGGCTCTGACTTGTTACAATATGGACTGTTAATACATCATACTGCCCTTCTGTGTTTGAATCCATACTCCTTTCAAATGAATATCCCTAAAATAGAACTTAGTACATTTCACACCCCTGACAAAAATGTCAGTGACTCCTCGTGCTGGCAGGATAAATAACAGACTTATAAAACTGTTTCTTAATTCTGTTACTCTGAATTTTGTCCTTCTGACATTTCCTCTTTGGGGAATGCCTTCTTCTTCTATTTGTAAATGGAAATGATTCTAAATCTAACCTCTTTTCCCATGCCTGACCAATGCAGGCTTTAGTGAGTTTATCTCCTCTGAAATTGTAGACTATTTACTGCATAGACCATTCAGTTGGCATTAAGCATTTAGTTCAATTGAATGAACATTTATTGGCTACCCACCACATATGTAGAGACTTGTACTAAGTAACATGAAGGTAGTAATCCTTCCATAAAAGGGGACTTTAAAAAGTTTGTGGAAAATAAAATTAAAAGATAAAAAAATACAAACTTTATTTCTCATCATAAGCTTCATTATGTTCAAAACACTTTTCTAAGTGTTGATACCAGTCATTTAGTCCATCCCTAAGGAGCTGAGGATCCTGGAAATTTAAGCATATCCACGCAGCCTTTTTTTATATTAATAACTGAAGCAAAAGGTGTACTTTAAAAAAATTTTTTAAATTGGGAAATAAAAAGAAGTCAGAAGGATCCAAATCAAGACTGTAAGGTGGATGCCTAATGATTTCGCATTGAAACTCCTGCAAAACTGTCCTTGTTTGATGAGAGGAATGAACAGGAGCATTGTCATGGTAGAGAAGGATTCTCTTGGGGAAGCTTTCCTGGGCGTTTTCCTGCTAAAGATTTGGCTGACTTTCTCAAAACACTCTTATAATAAGCAAGTGTTATTTTTCTTTGGCTCTCTAGAAAGTCAGTGAGTAAAATCCCTTGAGCATTCTGCAAACTGTTGCCATGATCCTTGCTCTTGACCTGTCCACTTTTGCTTTGACTGGACCACTTCTACGTCTTGGTAGCCACTGCTTGATTGCTCATTATCTTCAGGATAGTACTAGGAAAGCCATATTGGATTTCCTGCTATATACTTTAAAGAAATGCTTCAGAATCATGATCCCACTCATGTAGAATTTCTATATAAAACTCTGCTCTTGTCTACAGTTGACCTAGGCATAATGGTTTTGACAGCTATTGAGTGACAAGTTTGGTTAACTTTAATCTTTCAGTCAGAATTATATAAGCTGAACCAATTGAGATGTCTATGGTGTTGGCTATTGTTTCTGCTGTTAACCATCAGTCTTCTTCAATTAGGGCATGAAATAGATTAATTTTTTTTCCCTCACAAATTGATGTGAATGGTTTCCTGCTGCTGGCTTCATCTTCATCATTGTCTTGTCTTTTCTTAAAACAAGATATCCTGTGTGAACTGCTGTTTTCATTGATGCTTTATGGTAAACTTTTCATAAAGCATCAGTGCTTTTTCATTATTCTTTTACAAAAGCTTTACCACAAATTTGATTTTGTTCTTGCCTCAATTTTAGCAGAATTCATGTTGTTCTGATAGGGGATTTTCAAACTGATGTCTTATACTTTTTAGTGCCTCAGAGTGTATCTTGTTCAAAGACATAACAAGTTAGTATGAGTTTATTTTGGTGCAAAAAAATTTTGAAATCCATGCGAAGTTTTTTCATAATAAGCATTTTCATGAACTTCTAAAAGACCTCTCACAGCATTTTATAATTTACAATTAAAGAAAGTTTCCTTTATTGTTTTTATTTCTATTTTTATTAGTTATGGTGTTACATTTCTGATTGTCTTACCACTGTTGAGAAAAAAAGTGTGGTGCATTTAATTATTGTATTTCTTCTTATTAAATCATATATTGTCCTTTAGCTAAATCTTGTTAAGAAAGAGTATTCTTTTAATATTCTGATGAATTCTTTTTCTGAGTATTTTATTGAGGATTTTTAAAACTTTATACATTAGAATGACCTACAATTTCTCTTTTATGCTACAATAATTAGTTTTTTAAAAATATTTAAACAATGGATCAGGAAGCTGAAAAGTTTATACAGTTTTGAAAATTTTTGGTCTTTAGTACATTGGCTGTCTTCTTGACACATTTTTTAGCCCTGAAACTTGTTAGATGGTAAATTCTTTGAAAATCTTTTCATTTTCTTCTAATCTATTCAGATTTACAGGGCTTTGGGGGGAAATATTTTAGTGATTTCACAGTTTTCAAATCATGATTAATTTCATCAGAGTTAGAAACCTTATGGATTGATTGCAATGTGATATTTACTTACCGTCTGCATTTGTTACTATGTTCCATGTCTTGATTTTAATTTTACTTTCTTTAGCTTTGTTTTTTTTTTCCTGATTGCGTTTGGTAGAAATTTGCCTATTTTATTGTTTCTTCTTACCAACAAATCAAACTTGTTGATTTATTTATTACTTTTCTTCTGGTTCTATTTTTAAATAAATTAACTCTAATTCTTATTTGCACTAATAAAAGCATTTAGGACTGTTAATTTTCCTTTCAAGGTAGCTTCTACTGCTATATATATTTTGGTATGATATATTCTCTTTTCTTTTAAGCCAGCTAGCTTGTATTTTCATTTCCTATTTCTTTGATCCAAGAGTTATTTAGGAGTATGCTTCCTAATTTCTAACTATTAAAGGGGTTTTTCCATTCATATTCTGTATTTCTAACTAAGTCTATTGGTTTATGATCAGATAAGATAGCCTAAAAACACTTTGCTTATTTGAATTTGTTAAGCTTTATTTGTGGCCACTTATGTAATTGATTTCAGTAGAGGGTCTATGGACATAAGGGATAACATATATGTCTTTATATATTTCTTAGTTATTTTGGGCCCAAAGAACTTAACTCTTTTCTTTTTTTGTATGCCAGAACCATCTGATTCAGAAGGAAAAAAACATTAAAATATTTCATGACAGTTGTTTTTTAAGCCAAAGATTATTTGAACTTCTAATTATATTGTATACTTAGGTGCTATATTTTTGTAGGACATGCAGGTTTATGATTATTGTTTCTTCTTCATAAATTATCTTTTATTATTACACAATGTTCCTCCTTATTTTGTTTAGTGCTTTTAACCTTAAGTTCCACCCTGGATGATATTAATATTGTCATTCCTGCTTTCTTTTTTGTTTGCATTTGCTTGACATCTCTTTGCTTATCCTTTTATTTTCAAAATTTCTTTTCCATTTTTAAGAATTCTCCTTATAAACAGCATATATCTGGATTTTGGTTTTTAACTTAATATGACAGTCAGTTATTTAATGGGATAATTCATTCTGTCCACATTTACTTTAACATATAATACTTAATTTTATTAGGCCCATCTTTATGTTTAATATTTATCTACTTTGTGATTCTCCTTTAGTTTTCTTTTTAAGCTGATTTTATTTGCCATTCTTTCTATTTTGTTTTCTTACCTTTTGAAAGTAAAACTGTATTTTTTCATTCTTCCAGTGGCATTTCATTTTTTGAATCTCATAACCATGTATATTTTCCACTGTTCTATAGAAGTACGAAACTCCTACTTTCCCCCCTTACGATGCTCTCTTACTGACCTACCTTCCCAATGCTAATTAGAATATTTTTATTTCCCCCCTCTACCCTGTCCTCTAACTTCTATGTTCTAAGACATAGTTTAGAACTTTAAATTTCCCATCAATGTTAGATTTTCTCTTACTGTCTGTTTTTCCCCAAGGATGTTTATTTAGCCCTTTCTAACATTATGGCAGAATATGTTATTAGGACCAATTCTCCTGCTAAAACCTAAAATTTCTGGAGAATATATTTATTAAAAATTATCCTCAACAGCATCAACGAAATGACCAGGTTGTAAGAGATTAGGAGGCCATAATCTAAAGGATCTGAGAAGGGTAAGCAGAGCCATGAAGCAACTTTATCCTTGAGAGCATTTGACAAATAGGTAAACATTCTTTGTAATTGCAGGGTATTCAAACTCGAAACAAGAAACGAACTCAAAAGACAGCTCAAAGAGCAGTCTAAGAGTCTAAGCATCTTCTCGAAGCATCTTAGATCTGTCATGAAATGGGGATCCCAAAGAGTCAAACACTTAAGGGAAAGTGAATCAGATGTAAATTTTCCACTCTAGTCGTCCCATGGGACTGCAGGGAAATGTTTGTTTGTTTGTTTGGAATTGAACAGAAGAGGTGAAAACTATCCCTAGGAAGTTGTAATCACAATCTTTGGCTTGTGAGCGTTTCCCAAACACATCTAAAAACACCTGGTGGCCAATAAAAACTTGATTTGCTAATTCATTTAAAAATTGTCCAAAATTAGTTCGTAGTGCCCCCAACATCTGATTGAGGCAAAAGCAAATTAGCTCTTCCTCCCTGCCTCAAAGAAGTTTCACAAAAATTTTTCAAATGAAAATAAGTATTTACGGCAATACTAACTGAGCATACACACTAGGAACTATGGTACCATGACCAAGAAGCAGCAGAAACAACTGATGGTGTAGACTCATAAGTGTTTAGATATTGGAATTACCAAGAAGAGATAATAAAACAACTGTTCTCTACTATGTTTAAAGAAAAAAAGACGAGATTAGAAATATTTTCTGGAAATACGGAGCTCTAAAAAACTGATCTGGCAGTTTCAAAGAGGAACCAAGTAGAATTTTTGGAAATATAAAAGGTAAAACAATTGAAATAAATAAAATCAATGAATTAAATAGCAGATTATACATAACTGAAGAGTTTGTAAACTGTTATAAATCAGATCTTAGAAATATGTGACACAGTGGTACTAACTAAATCAAAATCAACTACTACCTCAATAAAACTTTTTTAAAAAGGAAAGGAGAGAGAGAAAGAGAGGAAAAAAGAGAAAGACAGAAAAACAGATGGGGAGGGAGAGGAGCAGGGTGGAGGAGAAAGGGGAAAAAAAGATAAAAGAGAAAAAAATTCAAATTTTTCCCTAGAGAAATACCAGGAAAGTAATTTTGGATAGCATAAGCAACAGTAAATAAATAGAAGCCCCAGATTTAGTGACTTCAGCAGGACGAAAGTTTTTATTTGCTCATATAACCACTTGGGTACTCCTGGTCAGCTGACAGCTCTCTTCCATGTAGCAAGTCTGGCTTCTTCTCTCATGACTTTGTATCTTCATCACTGTCTGAGTTTAGCTGCTGAAAAGGAAAAGATGGTATGGGGAGGAATACCTGTTTTGTTTCTGAAAAGTCTTGGCCCAGAGTGACACCTATCCCTTTGTTTATAAATGAAAACCAGTTATGGTCAGACAGGCTGCAATGGAGGCTGGGAAATGTAGTCTCGAGCTGGCCATCAGTTCTGAGCTTGATCTGTGTCCCACTGAAGGGGAGTGCAGGTTTGGTTGACAGCCATCTTTGCCACCTTTGTTACACCAGGAGATATAAAGACACAGTCTCGGAAAGCCCCACCTAGGCATAGTAGAGGTTATATTGAAAGGGGTATGACCAATGTTGTGATTGTTTTTTAATAAAATGTCTTATTAGAATGCTCCAGATGTTGCAGAACTTTCTCCTTAGTTCAGCTAAAACCAGGCTCTTGTCATGTGGCCAGGAAAGATTAGGCTTGCAGACACATAGAAGGGTGAGGAAAATGGAATTTTTTGGGCGAAGAACAAAAAAATAACTCTCAGCAAAGTGAGAGAGAGTCCTGCTAGCAGGTTTCCTGCCTCACACATTGAATCCCAGGTCACCACACAGGAACAGGATAGGTCAGGCGCATCCCCCTTGCAAACGGCATGAACTTCCCAGGGCTCCACCTCATCCTCCCAGTGCCCAGGTGAGCATGATTCAGAAAGAATCCATCAGGAAAGGGCAGGCTTCATCCAGGACCAGGAGTCCAGTTTTTCAGCCTTCAGGCTGTTTTAGGTTTGAAGGCGGGGTTTCACCGGGGAACCTTGGCTACCTCCTGTCTCTGTCACATACATTCAGAAAAGTGTACCAATCCTCAGTGTACACAACTTAACCCTTTTCCCGTTTTCCCCGAGAAGGAATTGGCAGCTGCAGCATTTATCCCAGATAACTTTGTCACGAAATATTTCACTTTTATTATTATTATTGCATTGCTCTACTATATCAGCTTTGAATGCAAAAGACATCACTGTATTTATAGCATTCTATTTTTAGTAGTGATTTTCCATTTAGAAAATATAGTAATTCTCAATCACTGAAAATGTCAAATCCTAGAAAATGTAGCTTTCCTACGTGTGAGGTTCACAACGTTCTCCAACACTTGCTGGCCAAAGATTCATTTGATGTATTCAACTTTTCTGAAATAGATGATTCTCATGATTCAGACAGCTCTGATGTTAGTTCTGTTTAGAAATAACTCCAAGTAGAACCGTTTTTATATTTTATTTTTCTGTTGAAAATCAGTCAGATTTGTTTCAGCCTCAAAGAATGTGTTTATGTAAAATTGAAGGAATGCGGGCAGCAAGCTGCACTTTTTTTCTAATCAGAAAAAGGGTTAATGAATGATCACAAAGTGAAGGAAATACCTATCTGAATACCAGACTGAGAAATAGAATATTGTATTGCCAGCACCTGAGAGGCCCCCACTGTGAGACCTTCCCATCACTGTCCTGAACCTTCTCCTCAAAGATAACTACTATCTTGACCTAAAACACCACAGACTAGTTTTGCCTGATTGTGAACTTTATATAAATGTTATACTGTATGGTTTCATTCCTGTCCGGCTTCTTTTGCTAAAAATTTTCCTGGTAAAGTTCATTTGTAGGAGCACAGAGGGCGGAGAAGATCAATGTAGAAGCTCAAGCACTCTGTCCATCAATTCAAATGCTAATATCCTCTGGAAACACCCTTAGAGACACACCCAGAAATAACATTTAATCAGATATATGGGCGTCTCATGTTCTAGCCAAGTTGGTGCATGAAATTAACCAGGTCAACAAGGGTGTATTGCTTACTATCTTTGAAATCATAGTGTTCCGGGAATCCATTTGTATACTTTAGGGGGAATAAATGGTGTTAGCTAATCTAGAACATTGGCTGGGTAGACTTTGGCTAAGGGAATTCCTACCCACCATGAATCCATCCACCAAGTGTTTATTGAGTGCCTACTGTGAATCACCTGGTAGAGGTTCTTATTTGTCACAGACAGGTAAGAAGGTAGCTTACTATTCCAAGCTGCACTTTGATTCATGCCTTTGCACATTTTCTTCTGCCTAGTTAGTGTCCTTTCCACGCATCTTTCATCACCTGGGAAATTTCTGTTCATCCTTCAACACATGCCTTAAAAATCACCTTCTCCGCCAGGCTGGGTGGCTCACGCCTGTAATCCCAGCACTTTGGGAGGCTGAGGTGGGCAGATCACAAGGTCAGGAGATTGAGATTATCCTGGCTAACATGGTGAAACCCTGTCTCTACTAAAAATACAAAAAATTAGCCAGGTATGGTGGCATGTGCCTGTAATCCCAGCTACTCGGGAGGCTGAGGCAGGAGAATTGCTTGAACCTGGGAGGCTGAGGTTGCAGCGAGCCAACATTGCGCCACTGCACTCCAACCTGGGCGTCAGAGTGAGACTCCGTCTTAAAAAGAAAGAAAGAAAAAAGAATTACCTTCTCAAGGAAGCCTTTCCTGCCCTCTAAGCTTGACTTAAAAGGTTTGCTGTTTTGCCTCATGCATTCTTCTGTAATAGCACTTACCACTCTGTATTCTAAAAACCAGTTTCTATGTCGCTTCTAGCTATGGCCACAGTCCTTAGTATGTAGCAAGTGTTCAATATATGTTTGTTAAATGAATGACAAAATGAATATGGCAGAGTATGAAATAAAAATGCTGTATGTATATCCTTTGCTATCATTTGTATTTAAGTGATTTTTAACTTATAACAATTTCTCTCCTTTTATTAATCCACAAAGCAGATAAAGGGGAGTATGACCATCATTCTAGACAAATTTTTTCACAATTTTTCTTTCAGAAACATAATTAATTTATTATTTGTATACATTAATTCTTTTTTTTTAAAAAAAGCAATGATATATGTATGAGCCTCAAAGTTCAAATGGTACTACATTCTTGTGCATGTCTTTTTGGTACACAGTTATATTATCTATCAGCTGCTGCATAACAATATGGCCACAAACTTAGTGGCTTCAAACAACACACATTTATTGTCTCTGAGTTTCTAGAAGTCAAGCATCTAGGCATGGCTTAACTGGGTCCTCTGCTTAGGGTTTTACAAGGCTGCAATCAAAGTGTTGACCAGGGGTGTGGTCTCATTTGAAGTTTGACTGGGAAAGGATCTATTTCCAAGCTTACTGTTTGTTGGCAAAATTCAGTTATGGGTCATTGGAGGGCTGAAAACTTCACTTTCTTCCTGGCTGTTGGCCAGAATCATAATACTTCTAAAAATTACATGGGAGAATGTCTTTGAACAACTTCCTTACTGTGTTCTACCTAAATTGCTTCTTACTGGAACAGTGGTGGCAATGGGATTGTTATAGGAAAGAGGTCCTAATGCAGACCTCAAGAGAGGATTCTTGGATCTCATGCAAGAAAGGATTCGAGGTGATTCCATCAAGTGAAAGCAAGTTGATTAAGAAAGTAAAGGAATAAAATAATGGCTACTCTATAGGCAGAACTGTGCCATGGGCCACTGGTTGCCCATTTTTATGGTTATTTCTTGATTATATACTAAACAAGGGGTGGATTATTCATGAGTTTCCTGGGAAAGGCATGGACAATTCTCTGAGCTGACGGTTTCCCTTTTTAGACCATAGAGGGCAAATTCCAAACACTGCCATCTGTGAACTGTCATGGTGCTGGTAGGAGTGTCTTTTAGCATGCTAAAGCATTATAACTACCGTATAATGAGCAGTGAGGATGACCAGAGGTCACTTTCCTTGCCATCTTGGTTTTGGTGGTTTGGGCTGGCTTCTTTGCTGTAAACTGTTTTATCAGCAAGGTCTTTATGACCCGTGTCTTGGGTCATCCTCCTATCTCATCCTGTGACTTAGAATGCCTAACTTACTGGGAATGCAGCCCAGCAGGTCTCAGCATTATTTTACCTAGCCCTTATTCAAAATGGAGTCACTCTGGTTCAAACGCCTCTGACAGGATGATGGAAAAAAAGAATCAGTATTGAGGGCTATCAAAGAAAGATTTAGCAGAATTGCTCCATAGTATTTTACTTATTCAGTAAACATTTACTAAGGGTCTAGAATGTGCAACATACTGTAGGGGTGGGGTTTGTTGGCAGCATGAATAAGAGAAACTAAGTGTCCTGGTAGAGGTCACAATTTCATGGGGGACTGGCATGTTTACATGACTCCTACTGTTAAGAAGTGATAAAGAAGGTCCTTAGAAACAATATTCTAAAAAACACCAACATAAGGACACTTTCCAAGACAGACTGTCTCTGCATATTTTTATTTGTTCCTGTCACTTCATGTTTTTGACTGAAGGCAAATTATTTGATGTCTTTTTATTTAATTTGCCTCAGTTTCTTCATCTGTGAAACACTTTCCTCATTTCTTGAATCATGTAGTTTTGGAGAAACATCAATGAGAAAATTGCAGTACAGTCAGCCCTCTGTATCTATGGGTTATCTCACATCTGCAAATTTCATGAATCTCAGATGGAAAACATTTTTAAAGGAACAATAAAACAATAAAAATGAATACAAATAAACAATACAGTGTAACAACGATTTATATAACATTTACATTGTATTAGGAGTTATAAATAATGTAAAGATGATTTAAAGTACACGAGAATGTATTCATCTGTTTTCGCAAGGCTGTAAAGAAATTTCTGAGACAGTATTTTATAAACAAGGAGGTTTGACTGACTCACAGTTCTACATGGCTGGAGAGGCCTCAGGAAACGTACAATCGTGGTGGAAGGGGAAGCAGGCACCTTCTTCACAGGTGGCAGGAGAGCAGAATGAGAGCACAGGAAGAACTACCGTTTATAAAACCATCAGATCTCGTGAGAATTCACTCACCGTTACCAGAACAGCATGGAGATGACCGCCCCATAATCCAATCACTTCCCTCCCCCGATATACGGGGATCACTGGCCCCTCCCTTGACCTGTGGGGATTATGAAAATTTGAGATGAGATTTGGATGGTGGGGACACAGAGCCAAACCGTATCAGGGAGAATGTGCATAAGTGAGATGCAAATACTACACCGTTTTGTATCAGGGACATGAGCATCCTTGGATTTTGATATCCGTGGAGGCTCTGGAACAAATCCCCCTTGGATTCTCAGGGACGACTGTAATGCCCTCATCATAGTGGCACAACCCAGGTCAGATGTTATTGTTATCTCTTACAGTTTTTCTTTGCACTTTTTCCCCCTCCTATTCTTTTTTTTTTTTTTTCTTTTTGAGATGGAGCTTCGCTCTTGTTGCCCAGGCTGGAGTGCAATGGTGCAATCTCACCACAACCTCCCCTTTCTGAGTTAAAGGCATTCTCCTGCCTCAGCCTCCTGAGTAGCTGGGATTACAGGCATGTACCACCACACCCAGCTAATTTTGTGTTTTTAATAGAGACGGGGTTTCTCCATGTTGGTCAGGCTAGTCCTGAACTCCCGACCTCAGGTGATCTGCCCACCTCGGCCTCCCAAAGTGCTGGGATTATAGGCATGAGCCACTGCACCTGGCTGCCCCTCCTATTTTTTAAGTGTCCCTTCTATTTTTCCCTAACTTCTCTTTCTCTTCTGTATAACTGACCGTAATAAAGAACAAGATAATTATTTTCAGTGTTTTAAGAAAATTTTTCAAAAAGATGTTATTTTCTTTTCTTGATTTAAAAATCATATGCATGAGTTGTCATTTTTTAAAAAAATCTATTAAAAAATACCAAAAAATTTCTTTTAATCTCATATTGGAGATAAGGCTTACACACATTTCCCACTCATACAGTTATTTTTGTATCTCTCTTTAGTAAATGTGCCCTTTTATAGCCTAAACTTTTGAGGGCAGATATAGTCTTAAAGTTTTGGTATCTTTTCAGCTACAAATATAATATGAACTACTTAATAAATACTATTTTTGTGCTGGGCGCGGTGGCTCACGCCTGTAATCCCAGCACTTTGGGAGGCCGAGGCGGGTGGATCACGAGGTCAAGAGATCGAGACCATCCTGGCCAACACGGTGAAATCCCGTCTCTATTAAAAAATACAAAAATTAGCTGGGTGTGGTGGCATGTGTCTGTAGTCCCAGCTATTCTGGAGGCTGAGGCAGAAGAATTGCTTGAACCCAGGTGGAGGAGATTGCAGTAAGCCAGGATTTTGCCACTGCACTCCGGCCTAGCGACACAGCAACAATCTGCCAAAAAAAAAAAAAAAAAAAAAAAAAAAAATACTATTTTTGAATAATGGCATGCAAGAATAACTGCACAGTTTTAGGCATAATTTGTCAAGGAAGAAGAGAATGCATAGTCACAGAAGGGGAACACTGAGGAAATATACTAGATTATATGGTAACATTTATACTCATGTCTTATCTTCCCTCTCCTATATATATGGCAGGTAACATTCCTTTGGCTCTTTTAACTCCAATTAAAGCATTTTTGTGTGTGCTCATGGGTGTGTGTGTGCACAGATCCCACATATGCATTTATTCTCTTTTTTCCTCAGAGGCACACACACATATTTATATACTTGGAGACAATGAAAGCTATGATTTTCCAGATGCCAGAAAAGAGTTGCTTTGACATAGAATTGTGAGCTGCAGTGTTGAGTTCATATTGGAATTCATTCCCACTGCACCCTGAGTGTGCAATCAGATAGTAACTCAGCACTCCCACTCAGAGACGGTGACTGAAGGGGGAAGCCTTGAAGCAACCTGTCATCAGTCATGATAGTACTTTCTAGCTGTCAGAGACCATGTAGACATCAAACCAGAAGGATTCAGCATGATATTAATGCACATTTTCATGGAGATCTGACTTTTTCTCTGTGAATTGCCCAAATTTTGAGACCACAATCAAAACAAAAACCTGAGAGTATCCCAGTAGAATTCCAAGATGTGGAGGGAAGTCAGATTTTAAAAAATATAATGTGGCCAGTCTGTGGTCTTCTTTTATTACACAAAGATTTATCACACTCATTGTATAATTAAATCTCTACATCTGTCGGGCACAAATGTTTTATGTTTCCAACATTTATAGTTTGACATCGGAAACATCTGTGCAGGCCCAGTATACAACATCTGGAAGACATTTCTGAGCTTTTATGACAAGCAGAGTGATCTTTGTTTTGGAACAAGTGTGTGGTTTTCTCCAGTAGCTCTTCCTGCTGGTTATGTCCTTCTAATTGGCATTTTGCTGGGGGATTGAAAGAAGGCTGGCTTCCTGACCTCCTGCTGGGCGTAAGGAGATGCTTCAGAAGAATCTTCACGTAGTCAAGATTCAGGAAGATGCTGAGTCATGCATTTAGCTGGCTTAAACCCCTGATTAAGGAGAGCAGGTTGAGAGCGGAGAAGGAAACAGGCATTATTGGGCCAGAGCAGTCCTAGATGCATCTTCAAATGAAGGCGTTGATGGCAAAATGGACATCATTGTCACCACTTACCAATGAGGAAACTGAGTCTTTGAGAGGTGAGTTCACTTAAGATCACCCAGCTTATAAGTGGTATATCTGAGATTTAAACTGAAGTGTGTTTAACATTGTATTGGAACATGGTATTCTTGCACGTGAAGAGTGGGCAAGGTAGCTTAACACTCAACAAATATTTGTTTAGTACCTATGGGGTGTTAGGAAATGTTCTAGGCACTGAAGATGGATCAATGGAAAAAAAAAAGAAACAGACAAAATTCCCTGTCCTCATGGTCCTTAAATTAGTGCAATCAAATACTGCAATAAAATCATGTAACTAGTTTACCTAGTACGATAGAATGAAAATAAACAATAACACTGGTACATTATAGTCAGGAAGTTGGTGGTTGCTATGGAAAAAAGACAGAGCTAGGTATGTGTTTCAAGAATGTTGTGGAAGAGTTTATTTTGGTTTGGGTTCTCCTAAGCAGAGCCTGAAACAAGGACTTGGAAGTGAGTAGTGTATTTGGGAGGTGATCTCAGGAAGCAAAATAAGGGAGCGGAGAAAGTGACCCAAGGTGAGGAGAAAGGACAAATAACAGACATATTAAATAATTGATTACCCTGCGGCTCAGTTCCCCTGGGAGTCCTCCGAAGGCCATGTAGAACACACCCTGGCATCATGCTATGGCAAAATGGGGAGCTTAGGGCTTTTATTCTTTGTTGATTAAAGGTTGCTACTGAGGAGCTTCAACTCTCCCAAACTTTCAGATTGTGTCTACATAGCATGAAGGGTATTCCGTGACTTCGAAGCAGCAAAACACAGAGATGTCTGGGCACATGTGCAGCACAGGGCACTGCAACTGTTGCCAAAGCACACTGAATTCAAGTATGGCATTTCTGCCACACTCGACCTACAGGTATGTGTAAGGCTGCAGGCATGTGTGCCATATACCCTAAGTGTCCACGACAGGGCTAAAATGTAAAGTGGGGAGGTCACTGTAGGTTTCCCTGTGTAAGTGATGTATAAACACAGACTCAAAAGAGGTTGGGAGTGGCTCTCTAGGCAGAGGTAGTGCCAGTGCAAAGGCGCCTATATGAGACAGTGTCTAAGGACATCTGTTATGGTCAAGGAACACTGAATAGATCTGAGTGGATAGAATGGGGTAAGCATGGATGGAAGTCATAAAACATGAGGTCAGAGAGTAGCAGAGGACCAGGTCACATAAGCTTTGTCAATTACTGTAAGGATTTTAGGCTTTTGCCATGAGAGGAAAGGTGAATCATTGGAGGGTTTCGAGCAGAGGAATGGCATGATTTGACTTACACTGAAACAGGACATTCTGGCCCCTACATTGATAATTGACTGTAAGGAGGATGATGAGGGTGTCTGAGCCCAAGCTGGTAGCAGTGGAGATGGTGAGAAGTAGATGGATTCAGGATATGCTTTGCAGGTGGAGCCAATGGGATTTCCCAGTAGAGTGGATGTGAATGATGAAAGGAAGAATTGAGTGAAGGAGGAGTTTGAGTATTTTGGCTTCAGAAATCTGAATAATAGAGCTGCTGTTAAGTCAAATAGGAAAGGCAGTAGAAGGAACAGATTCGATGAGAAAGGTCAAGAGTTTAGTTCTGGACACTTACAGTTTGAGGTGAATATGAGACATAAAAGAAGAGATGCCAAGTAGGAAGTAGGATCTGCATCTGGAGTTCAGGGCTGAGCCCTGGGGTAGAGACATATCTGTGGGAATGCTCAGCATACAGATTTGCTTCAAAGCCGTGAGACTGAATGAGATCACCAGGGGCTGGGTGCCGAGGGAGAAGAGAGGTGCTCCAAAGACTGAGCCCTGGGGCCTCCAACATTTATAAGTCAGGAAGAAGAGGAGGCCCACAGAGAGGATGGAGAAAAAATGTTCAGAGAAGAGAAGGAAAGCCAAGAGAAAGTCGCGTCTGCGAAGCCAGATTGGATCAGACTTAAGAGAGAATTGGAAGAAAGTAAATGCAGACAGGGAGGAAAAACAACTTCTTTGAGATATTTTGCTGCAAAGAAGAGCTGACTGTAGAGTATCAGCTAGATGGGAAGTGAAGACAAGAGGGGTACTTTTTCCTTTAGTTGTGAGAAATGACGGCAATTTTTCTGCTGCTGGGAATAAGCCATCATTTTCTTCCCTAAGCATAGAAAAATTGAAGATTTGAGACAGGATAATTTCTAGATCCACATCGTACCCTACTGTAGTCAAGAAGTGATGGGTATAAATCTCCAAGGTATTTTAGCCTCAGATAAGAACCAAGTACAGGTCATCATTTTAACAAAACAAATATGGGTTGTAGAATCTGGTAGATGTGGAAATGTGTTTGTGGGTTTTTGTGGATGTTTGTTCAGATTGTTTCAAGCTTCTCAGTACAGTGGGACACGACGTCATAGTGTTGGGTGTTAAGAACAAAGAAGTGTAAAATATTTACCTAAGAGAAGGAGGGAGAGAATGAAATAGGGAAATGTAATTGCTGGGAAGCACCACATCTATCATAGACAATATATCAGCAAAATCTTTGCCTCTTTACTATTTCCTCTTGATAAATTCCTAATGGTAGAATTTCTGAATCAGAGGGGTCATGGTTGGTTCCCTGGAAATAGACTAAGATAATGATTTCTGTATAGAAAAATTGTTGGAGGCTGGGTACGGTGGCTCAAACCTGTAATCCTTGGGAGGCCAAGGTGGGTGGATCACCTCAGATCAGGTGTTCAAGACCAGCCTCACCAACATGGTGAAAGTCCATCTCTACTAAAAATCCAAAAAAAAAAAAATTAGCTGGATGTGGTGGTGTGTGCCTATAATCCCAGCTACTTGGGAGGCTGAGGCAGGAGAATCTCTTGAACTTGGGAGGTGGAGGTTGCAGTGAGCCGATATCATGTAACTGCACTATAGCCTGGGTGACAGAGCGAGACTCCGCTTCAAAAAAGAGAAAAGAAAAATTGTTGGAATGGCCTCAGCATCATCACCTGTTGGATATTGAGGAGTGAAGGAAATAGAACTGGACAGAAATCGTTGTTGAGCCACAGTGTAGCTAAAACAAAGGCACCTCAGCAGATCTCACAGGGAGCTCTGGAACTCTAATGGCCTTTTGGAATGATCCCAGCCTGAGGCAAACAGGTGGGTCTTTTTACCCAGTCTACATTGCACAAGTGGTAGTTGCAGACTACCCCAAACTACCGAGGCAACTCTTATTAATTCTCAGAGAGCAACTCAGCAGAGGGTGTCAGCACAACCAGCAGCCAGAACAAGGAGTGCCTGAGTGATACAGAGGTGGGGTCCTGAGGGAAGGGTATCTGAACAATACTATGAAATGAAAGGGTGCACATATTTTACAAATTTGACATTTTTAAACTGCTCACAAAAAAGACTCTATCAATTCTCATTGCCATTAATTTTGCAGAAGAATTCCCTGTTCCCTGTTCTCTCACAGTATCTGAGGAGGGGTCAGATAGAAATATCCCTGGGAGGATGTAGCAGGGGATCCTAAACTACTAGCAACATTGACCTCATTATTCTTCTCTGTCATTCTTTAATTATTGATTTATGGGTCTTGCTAAAATCTGTTTGCGACCATGAACCTCAAATGGTTCCCTTAGCGGTGCTTCCTGCTCCGTGACAAAGTCATTCGAAATTCAGTGGCCAAAAACATCATTCTATTTATTTGATCACAATTCTCCAATTAAAGCAGGGCTCAATGGGGACAGTTTGTGATAGATGGAATTGTGTCCCCCAAAAAGATATGTTGAAGTCTTATCCTCAGTA
>CAUYLG010041713.1:0-10365 GCA_963573385.1 Cacajao melanocephalus
AGGGCACAAGGGACCATGTAAGGGAGCTGCGGGAGTTTAACCTACGGCTCCTACCTCCCAGTCAAGGGCTCCTTCCACCAGAGCACGCTGACTGCTGACTCATGTCCATAATGAAGTGTATGTATGAAATGCCTATTTCCACATATATAAATGTGTGCCTGGACCTATGCACCTGTGCACGTGTTCCTGACACATGCCATCAGTGGGGTTAGCAACACACCTGCTCACAGAGGAGCGAATCACTAGCTCCCCTGGGCTCCCACAGCCCTTCATGGTTCCCCCCGGTACTGCCAGTGTTTCCCTCACTGGACTGGCTGTGTCTTGAGAACAAGAACACCCCAGCACCCAGCACAGGGGCATGACCACTCGATACATGTGTGAATGCCCTTAGAACCTGGGTATCAGGAACCCTGCTTAAGCAATAAATGTTCACAGTGTCAAAGACAAATGTCTCCCAAATCCCACACCTCCTACTTCCAGTCCATGCTCTGGGGACCCCCAACCCTAGAATTCTTTGCCCTTATTGTCTAGAGTCCACTTTGAGTTCCTACATGGCCCTATCCCAGCATCTGTCCACCTGAGGTCAGGTCAGGTCACAGGACCAAGGCAATGCTGTTTGTGGAGGATGGGGATCAGTGGAGGTAAAAGTGTGGACAAAACTCGGTCATGTGACTTGGTTGTCCATAAGCATGTACTAAAGGCACATAGAGGTGCAGGATAGAGCCAGAAATGGAGAGATAGACTGTGCACGGAGTGCCTCCATTGGTACTCTTGTCTCAGGCTCCACAAATTTTAGAGGTGGGTCTATTTGAATGAATGAATAACCAAGTAGAAGCTTTGGTGACCAGTCATCAATGAACACACACACCATACACATACACACACACACACACTCACACTCTTTTCTATTCCCTTGGCCCACCATCACATGGGAAAGAGTATGGCTTTTTATAAATTTGGAACATTTAAACTCTTTGGTCTTGCTTGTTCATCACCACTCAATTTGTGGCAGATCTAAGCTTGTTCTCATGGCCACCATGTTCTCTCTCACCTCTCCTTTTCCCCTTCTCTCCTCTCTGCATCCCCACACCCTAGTATGCCTATGCCCTGGCCAACTTCATTCAGTCCCAGGGCATCAGCTCCCTGAAGGTGTGGACCAGTCACATGAAGAGGACCATCCAGACAGCTGAGGCCCTGGGTGTCCCCTATGAGCAGTGGAAAGCCCTGAATGAGATTGATGCGGTGAGATATATGGGGTGAAGCTCCTGTGTGGGGGGAGTGGCTTGAGTCTGGGATTATCCCCTGAGTTCCCTTGGCTCCAGCCTCCATGGGGGGGCCTAATTAATTCAACAAACATTTTTACAACTAGCCATGTGCCAGACCTTATTCTGTCTTGGGGATCAAGTGAAGGCCAGAATAGACAAAGTCTCTGCCCTCATCCTAAAGACAGACAGTAAATAGGACATTACATCTCAGTGCGACAAAAGGCTATAAGAGGAGAAGTACAAGGGATTATGGAGGATCAGAAGGTGAGGGTGCTCCTGACTTGACTTGGTGGTGGGAGATTTGCAAGGAAAACTTCCTGCAGGAAGCCAGAGGTGATTTAAGAAGGAGATAAGATGGTCTGGGGAGTGGGGAAATAAATTTAATGCAGGGACAGAAAACAGTTCATATGTGAAGACCCAGAGATAAGAAGAGAGCCTGGCAAGTTCAGGGAACTGAAGGAAAGAATAGCACAGAGGCTGGGACAGCAATAGTGAGATCTGGAGAAAAGGGAAATGAGGCTGGAAAGGAATCAGGCCACCAGGCTTTATAGTATATGTTGAAGGATTCAAATGCTGCCCTAACAACAATGAGAAGCCATTGATGGGGTCCACATCAAGGAGGAGTAGTCTGAATGTGAAGCACATTTTTTAAAGAAAGCCCCCTCTGGGCATGTGTGGAAACTTGGTGGGAAGAAGGCCAGTATGAACATGTAAACCAGTAAGAAGTTGACTGCATTAGTCTGGCAAGACGTGGGGGCATGTTGGACCAGAGTAGTGGCATTGGAGATGGAATGAGGAAGGACTTTTGGGAATGTTTCAAAGGTGGAATCAGGCCATGTGCAGTGGCTCATGCCTGTAATCCCAGCACTTTGGGAGGCCCAGATGGGAGGATCACTTGAGCCCAGGAATTGGAGACCAACCTGAGCAACATAGTGAAACCCCATCTCTACAAGCAATTTAAAAATTAGCTGGGTGTGGCGGTGCATGCCTTTAACCCCAGCCACTCAGAAGGCTGAGATAGGAGGATCGTTTGAGCCTGGGAGGCTGAGGCTTCAGTGAGCCGTGATCATGCCACTGCACTCCAGCCTGAGCGACAAGCAAGACCCTGTCTCCAAAAAACACATTAAAGTGGAAACAACAGGACTTGATGGTGCACTGGCTGTAAGGGATGAGGAAGAGGGAGAAGTGAAGGACCCAACCCTGGTGGTATGGCAATTTCTCTTCAGGGTCAGGTTCTTCCATGAGCTCTTTGAAAAGGAGCTGTTTCCTCTCCATTGTTTACCTGCACTGTAGGTACAATGGCACCCGGCAGCAGTGCACAGGTTAAGATTGTTAGGCATCAACATAAAAGCTTTACCACAGGTGTAAATAACTTGTGTGTGGGTAGGTTAACTTACTTGCCTGCTAGATATGCCTCTGTAGAAACAGACATGTATGTGTGTGTGTACATTCATGCATACGCGTATATATAGAGGTACAGAGATACACATGGTTAGAAAAGGGCTATATGGCATTGTTCTGTATACCACATACATTTGCTATAAAATATATGCAAACAAATGTGAAATTTCTTTATCATAAGTTTGGTGGCTGCTTATTTCTGGCCCACGTGTGGTATGAACATTTATTGAACCCCTCCTTGTTTCAGGTTCTGGAGTGGTGCTGGAGGTGGAGATTGATCTGATTCATTCCTGTCTTCACTGAATGTTCAGGCTAAATAGGGTAGACAGAGGAATAAACAGAGTCATAGAGAACAGCATGTGTGATACAGACTCTGATAGGCAAGACTATGGATGCATGGAAGTTGGGGCAGGACACCTAACTCAGCCGTGACTACCTGGAAGAAATGATACCTAGCTGAAGCCCCAGGTTTGAGTAACAGTGAACCAAGTAGAAAGGATCAAGAATGACAATCCAGGCAGAGAGACAGGGATAGGAAACTTCATAAACAAAGGGTATTTTATGTGTGTCAAAATGCTAAGGTTGTAGTAGTACAAATGGAGAGGGAGGAAGAAAGAAATCAATTTGAGAGAGATTTAGGAGGTGGAATCTCAGGAATTGGCTATGAGGGGTGAGTGAGGAAGAAGCAAGAATTTAGAATGTTTAGATAAAGCAAGAATTTGAGTTTCTGCTTTATTTTCCATGATTACTACTAATATGAATACTTGAGTCTACTGATTGAGTCTTTAAAATGTCCCTTGCACATTCTGTACTAATATCTTTTACTTACATTTTTCCAATATTCAAAACACTTCTATGAAGTAGTTCTAATTCTCCACATTTTGCAGATAAGGAAAGTAAAATTCAGAGAGGTTAAGCAATTTGATTCAATAAAGAGTCAATGACCATTTTCACAGGCAACAGTCTCCCAAGTACTCCTCAGAATAGAAAGTTGAAGCCAATCTGGAAGGACCTTGAGTACCCAGTATGGTACACTTTCTTCCATGGGCAGTGTGGGTTGGAGAAGTTTCACACTGCAGAGATGTTTGTGGTTCGGGGTAGGGGTTCACTTCCTCACCCCTGAGGGGGGCATGGTAGATGGGCCCAATAAACAACAACCAGAGGTCACTGGTCCCCTACAGTGAGATTTAATTGGAATCCACATACCCAGAAGGAAACCTTAGAAACCCAACATCACTTTCCATCACCATCAGCAGTCACCTCACCTTTGGGAGTTTCTCTGTAGACTTGCGAATCTCTCATACGCTCCTGAGGAACTCATTCTCTGAGTACTCAATTCCTTTTTTGAGTGAAAAGAGTGTATCTCCCCCAAATCCACTCTGAAACCATTAAGAATTTACTAATTTTTCCTCTCTGAGATGTCTGTGGATACCTGTTTCTTTATCTGCCGGAGTTCCCAAAGTGGAGGTCTTCAGACACAGGCACACAGATACGCTCACATATACACCAGAGACATGGGGGACATATACATTAACAGACACACACGCTACAGACACACTAAGACCTGCATAGAAAGACCACATGGACACATTCTCAGATGCTCAGACACCCTGTACACACACACACACACATACACACACGCAAGCACACAACATATGCTGAGACAAATACACAAACACACAAACACAAGACATAAGGCCTTAAACATACCACAAGTACATATCATAGGCATACTGTACACAGACTTGTAGACACAGCCACAAATCCTTATGCCCATAAGTTTATAAAAATACATACTTATATGTATAATGTACACCTACAGACCTATCTGTACAATCATAGAAAAACATCATACACTCAGCCTGAAAACATCTGTCCACATACACACTTATAGACAATAGGCACAAACCCAGAGCTGTGTTCTCAGAGACCCAGGTACTCATGTGCTACTGTTCCACAATCATTGAAGAATTATGGCAAAGGCTCTGTGGAATTTCATCTTGTGAATACTTTTGCCCCCAAATACTTTTTCTCAGGGTGTCTGTGAGGAGATGACCTATGAAGAAATCCAGGAACATTACCCTGAAGAATTTGCACTGAGAGACCAAGATAAATATCGCTACCGTTATCCCAAGGGAGAGGTAAGGTTTGGAGGGGTAGCCTAATGCCTAGGACTACTCCCCATTGTCTTCATTGAAACTGCCAGGATTCTACAGTTGTCTGGACACCTTTAGAAACAGAGTAAGCATATCTTGCAGCAGCTACCATCCCACAAGGCTCATGATTATCTGGCCCTTGGCTGTCTTAGATTCTTGGCTATAAGCACCAGATCCATCCCTTTCTTTTAAAAGCTACATAATTTTCTTGCTTATTCTCTTTCTGCTTCAGGAGTGCTCACTTTATCCTGGACCTTGTCTCTGGTATCCCTTCATGAAGACACTTTAAATAGTTCAGCATGCTCTGATTTCCTGATATTTTGTTGCCAAGTTGCCTAAAGCTCCAGCCTCTCTGGCGAGTTGACATTGTCCCAAGGGACAATCATTTAATCAACTTCTTTGCCACCACATGAACCAGACCATCAGTTCCCTATCCCCATATGAGATGAATGTTCATTGCTTTCAATCAAGCCTCCACTTAGCCAGTTCCACATTTTGGAGCATTTATTAGTTATACTTTATTTCTGATATAAATTCCTGGGAAAAGTTATCAGAAAAGAAGGACATCTGGGAAGATAAAACAATAGATAGTCTATTCAGTTACACAACACTTTCACAGTTTTAATCTTCATCCTCAGAGATGACATTATAAAATTCATCTTAATTTGCCCTCATTTTCCTTTAGGTACTTAGAGGCTATATTATTCGAGGTATGCAAACTTAAAGCAATTGTATCTTCTCAGCGAATTGCACATTTTATTATCACATAGTCACCAAACCTCCTTCCTCCATAATCCTTTTCGCCTAAAAGTATGTTTTATCTGATATTAATATAGCTGTACAAGAATCAGTGACTTCTGGTAACTGCTTACCTAGTTCACTTTTAGCTATTCATTTACTTTCAACTTCTCTGTGTATCTTTGTTTTGTGTCTCTTATAAACAACTTATAGATGGGTTTCGTTGTTTTTTAATCCCAACTGAAAATATATGTCTTTTGAATGGTAAGTTTGGTGTATTTAATTTTCTTGTAATTACTAACTTTTTAAATTACTATTATCTTGTCTTGAGCTCTCTGCTTAATTTTTTCTCTTTTCCTGCCTTCTTTAGAATTCATAAAGTTTTTATATCTATATTTAAGTTATATAATTTGTTTCCATTCATTTACAGATTACCCTTAACATTTTTTAAAAATTTCATTGTGATTCTTTCAGTTTTTAGTGGATATCTCAGTAAGGATGTAAGGTCAAATGTTGTATTTTTATATCACTCATATTTTCTGAGTGCTATTATGCAACCAACTTGAATCCTTAACATTTTAATATTCATTATTAACAAAATCTAAAATCAATATCTCCACTCTCTACCTAAACAACAGAAGAAGTTTAAAACTCTGGCCACTGTGTCTCCTAATTTACATGTTAATTGTTTGTATTTTAGGTCAAACTTGGTCTTAACCCCCAAGTTGTTGTTATTATTGTATGCAGTTAGTGTTTATTTAGATTTAACCACATGCTTACCAATTCCTGTGATCATTCTTGCCCCTTGCACCTCAAATCTTCCCTCGGAGTTCACTTTCCATCTTTCTTTAGAAGCTTTTTTCAGTGAGAATTTGTTGCTAGTAAACACACCCTTCTTTTTGTCTAAAAATTTCTTGGTAGGAGGGGTCCTTAATCCTAGTGATGCTTGGCTGAGTAAAAACTCTAGAATGACAGTTGTTTTCTCTCAGCACTTTGAAGGTATTACCCTCACTGTCTTCTGGCTTCTACTGTGGCTAGGAAATCAGCTGTCAGTCCAGTTTTCTTTTCTCTCAGGCTACTTTTAAGGTTTTTGTATCATTGTTGCTTTAAAGTTTCTCTCTAATATGTCTAGATGTTAATTTCTTTTCATTTATTAATATATTGCTTGGGATTAGTGGGACTTCCTGAATCTGAGGATTGGGACTTCATCAGGTCTGGAAAACTCTCAGACATTTTATCTTTAAAAATTCATCTCTCACATTCTCTCTATTGTCTTCCTCTGGAAATACAATTGGATGTATGTTACTCCTGCCTCTATTCTTCATGTCTCCTAATTTTCCTTCCTATTTTCTATCTCTTTGTATCTTTTGCTGCATTCTGAGTAATTTCTTCAGCCTTCTCTTCCAATCAGTTTCATAAGTAGTATTTAAGCTCCTTACCCCATCCACTGAGTTTTCAATTTTAATGACTATACTTTTTATTTTTGAAATTCTATTTATATTTCAATTCTGTATCCTATTTTTGATGGCATCTTATTTCTTCCTTACATTTTTTTATTCCACCTTTTATTTCTTTAAAAGTTTCAAGCATATTTATTTTATATTGTGGCATCCCTTAAGTTTTTAGGGTTCTCTTCTTGTTTCTGCTTATTCTCACTCATGGTAGCTTATTTCTTTGTGTGTTATATGAGCTCCAGCTTGGCAAGAATTTATCTATGGGAATCTCACACAGCCTGAGTTGAAAGAATCCAGAGAGATTTCCATTCGCTTCTTCTAAGCAGTCCTGGGAGCTCATAACTTGGGACCACTTTTTATTAAACTCTCAGCAAAACATTCTTCAAACCACATGGGTAGTGTAGTTCTGAATCACCAACCCCCCTGAGGGAAGTCTGGTGGTTCTAAATTCTTACAGGAGGCTTTTCACTTATTTCCCCTGATAGCCAAGAAGAGACAGATACATCTTCTTGTTGTTTCTTTTTGCTTGTTAAGAACTTTTACTAAGAGTGTAAAGATTTGCCTTTTGAGGGTCTCAGATTTATGTGAGAGTCTCAGTCTCAACTCCCCACCCTGTACACACCAGAGGCCTTGTCTTCTACTTCTGTCATGTTTTTCAAATTCAGAACTCTAAGTTACTATGATTGGCAAATGCCCCCAGGGAAACTGTGGTTTCTACATCCACTTATCACTTTTTTTCAGTTTGTCTTCATTTTGGGGCCCTATATTTATACACTTTACCTTATCTTTTTGAAAGGTCCGTAGTGCACTTAAAAAGACAATTTGCAGTGGGGAGTTTTATTGTTGTTATTGTTATTTAGTCCACTGTATTGATGCACTTATTTAGTCCACTATATTGATAGCCCCCATTTAGCAGATGATGACACTAAGACCCTAAGAAGGAAATGAGTTGCCTAAGGTCATACTGCTGGGTCAACAATTGAACTGGCACTGGAACCAAATGTTCTTGATTCCTAGTTTAGAGTTCTTCCCCTCTGGACAAATGTGCCTCATCTCCCGTTCTCACTCAAGTATCTCTCCTATGTTTAGTCCTATGAGGATCTGGTTCAGCGTCTGGAGCCAGTTATAATGGAGCTAGAACGACAGGAGAATGTACTGGTAATCTGCCACCAGGCTGTCATGCGGTGCCTCCTGGCCTATTTCCTGGATAAGAGTTCAGGTACTACCCTCCTCTCTGTTTTGGGGAAGTTTGATGGGATTTGAGACACTGACACCAGCAATTAGATATCTATATCTTAGTAGTTAAGAGAAGAGTACGTAGAACAAGGATACCTAGGTTCAGATTCTTTCTCTTTCACATACTAGCTGTATTACCTTTCACAAATTAGTTTAACCTCTCCGGCCTCAATGTCCTCATCTGTAAAATGGGGAGAATAATGAATTTTAAATAACATAGGTAAAAAGTTTAGAACAGTTCATGACACATTGTATGGGCTATATGCTAGCTGCTATTATTAGTATAGTATTATTCTTAGCTAATATTTTCAAAGCCAACATGAACAATCTGCCTCAATCTGGAAAAGGTGAGCTAGTATTTCTCTGAAACATGCTACCATCAGGTGATAGTGGGGCCTTTCACAGCTTCATGATCCTGATTACAAGTTTCTGTCCTTGCTATAGGGGTAATTTCCCCCAAGATAGTGATGTTTTTCATTTTAAATTGTTTTTCAAATGATAATTTATTTTTTTTTTTTAGTATCTAGGCATTGCATTTACAGAGTATTTACACACCGACTACATAGGCTGAACTGCAAACTGGGGCAGCTGGCCCAGCAAAAAACTGTTATATCACTCCAAGTGTTAGCATTTCCAGGATATTTTTAAAGTGTCTCAGAACAATGCGAAATTATATTCAATGTCTACAGTGTTTTGCAGTCTAGGATCGTTTCTTTGATGCTAGTTTGAAAATAAAGAACACTGTAACATGGAGTCATCCAGAATTGGAACCCGGGGCACTTGAGAGCTTGACATTACATAAGGAATTTCCTCTCTCTGGTCCTCAATTTCTTCACTGGAAATTGGTGATAGGATGTGTGGTGGGGGTCCTTACACTGCTAGATTTCTCTATGTTCACATCTCTACTTTTCAGGGCAATGTTTTGAGACTATGAGGGAGGTGCTATAACTCCCGTTGCCCAGATGATGAAATGGAGACCCAGAAAAGTGAAGTGACTGGCCCAAGGTCATGGGGCTCCGAGTGTCAGGGATAGACGTTGATCCCAGGTACATGCCAAAGGACTTGCCCTCTCAGATATGCATGGAGTGCTTTTTACACACAGGCCTCCTGTCCTGGGTGCCAGACAGGGCAGCACTGGACGGATATTCTTACCCCTCCACCCCATTACTCAGGTGAATGCTGGAACAAGGCCCAGAGAGATGATGTGACTGAGAATGCAGACCCACAGAACCTCAGGGCTGGGGCACCCTCAGAGTACATCTAGTCCAATCCTGTCCTGTGAGATGAAAACACTGAGGACCAGAGAGAGAAGAGGCTGGGCCAAGGTCACTAGTGGAGGCAGCGGCAGAGCTGGGTCAGAGATCTCCGGCAAGTCACTTCCCTTCTCTGAGTCTGTTTCCTCAAGTGTATAAGGAGGATGTACAGTAGTAGCTCAGACTGTCTTTGAGGGTATCATGAGGCAGTGGGCAGAACGCCCTTGGCCCAGGGCCTGATGAGGGCAAAAACAAGGAGGAGCAGCAGGATGGATGCCCAGGAAGGAAAACACCCAACCTGATGTCTTGGGAGGCTGGGAGGGAGGGGGGCAGGCCTCAGAAACCTAGCGTGGAACCTAGGGAAGCCGTGAGGGGTGGCGATCATGCAAAATGAAGGGAGATGGGGAGCGGTATGTGCAGGTGGGCGGGTGGGTGGGTGTCAGGAGAGAGTGCCCAGCAGGTAGGTGTATCACCCCCAGGACACTGCAAGCCCCTGGATGGCAGGGGCAGCCGCCAGCAGGGCCCAGTGCATGCATCCTGGCCTCACAGGGTCCCGAGTTCAAGTCCCTGCTCTGCCACTTCCTGGCTATTTAACTTGCAGAGAGTGTCTTCCCTCTTAGAGCCTCAGTTGGCCAAAACCATGAAATGGGCTTACCGCCCCCTCTCCGTTCGGGCTTGCCTAAGAAATGGAAACATAGGCCCAGACAAGAAATTGTACACAGATAATCAGAACAACTTTATGCATAATGTCAATAACTGGAAACAAGTGAATGCACGAATGCTCGTCCATCGCCAGGTCTGGGGCGGGGGTGATCAGAGAGAGCAGGCCGGGCTGGGAGAAGGCTGTGGGAGCTGTCCAGTG
>CAUYLG010041714.1:0-49375 GCA_963573385.1 Cacajao melanocephalus
TAAAAGCACTTCATCTTATTTTTTTTTTTTTTCCCTTTTTAACTTTTTTTTAAAACAAGTCTTGTATTGCAATCCTTGTTTTTTTTTTTTTTTTTTTTTTTTTTTTTTTTTTTTTTTTTTGCTTTCCATTTGCTTGGTAAATATTCCTCCATTCCATTATTTTAAGTCTATATGTGTCTTTGCATGTGAGATGGGTCACCTGAATACAGCAGACCAATGGGTCTTGACTATCCAATTTGCAAGTCTGTGTCCTTTAATTGGGGCATTTAGCCCTTTTACATTTAAGGTTAATATTTCTATGTGTGAATTTGATACTGTCATTACAATGCTAGCTGGTTGTTTTGCACATTAGTTGATGCAGCTTCTTCATAGTGTTGATGTTCTTTACAATTTGGTATGGTTTTGCAGTGGCTGGTACCTGTTTTTCCTTTCCATATTTAGTGCTTCCTTCAGGAGTTCTTGTAAGGCAGGCCTGGTGGTGACAAAATCTCTCAGCATTCGCTTGTCTATAAAGGATTTTATTTCTCCTTTGCTTATAAAGCTTAGTTTGGCTAGATATGAAATTCTGCACTGAAAATTCTTTTCTTTACGAATATTGAATATTGGCCCCCACTCTTTTCTGCCTTGTGGGGTTTCTGTAGAGAGATCCACTGTTAGTCTGATGGGCTTCCCTTTGTGGGTAACTCAAGCTTTCTCTCTGGCTGCCCTTTACATTTTTTTCTTCATTTCAACCATGGTGAATCTGATAGTTATGTATCTGGGGTTACTCTTCTTAAGGAGTATCTTTGTAATGTTCTCTGCATTTCCTGAATTTGAATCTTGGCCTGCCTTGCCAGGTTGGGGAAGTTCTCCTGGATAATGTCCTAAAGAGTGTTTTCCAACTCGGTTTCATTCACCCCATCACTTTCAGGTATATCAATTAAACATAGGTTTGTTCTTTTCACATAGTCTCATATTTCTTGGAGGCTTTGTTTGTTCCTTTTCATTCTTTTTTCTCTAATCTTGTCTTCACACTTTATTTCATTAAGTTGATCTTCAGTCTTTGATATCCTTTCTCCCACTTGATCAATTTGGCTACTGATACTTGTGTATTCTTCATAAAGTTCTTATGCTGTGTTTTTCAGCTCCATCAGGTCATTTATGTTCTTCTCTAAACTGGTTATTCTAGTTAGCAATCCCTCTAACCTTTTTACATGGTTTTTAACTTCATTGCATTAGGTTAGAACATGCTCTCTTAGCTCAGAGGAGTTTATTACTACCCACCTTCTGAAGCCTTCTTCTGTCAATTTGTCAAACTCATTCTCTGTCCAGTTTTGTTCCCTTGCTGGTGAGAAGTTTTGATTCTTTGGGGGAGAAGAGGTTTCCTGTCTTTTGGAATTTTCAGCCTTTTTGTGCTTTTTTTTCACCTTTGTGGATTTATCTACCATTGGTTTTTGATGCTGATGATCTTCAGATGGGGTTTCTGTGTGGATGTCCTTTTTGTTGATGTTGATTCTATTCCTTTATGTTTGTTAGTTTTCCTTCTAACAGTCAGGCCCCTCTGCTGTAGGGCTGCTGGAGTTTGTTGGAGGTCCACTCCAGACCAAAGATTGCTGCCTGTTTCTTCCTCTGGAAACTTCATCCCAGAGGGCCACCCACCAGATGCCAGCTGTAGCTCTCCTGTGAGGTGTCTGTCAACCCCTACTGGGAGGTTTCTCCCCATCAGGAGGCACGGGATTCAGGGACCCACTTGAGGAGACAGCCTGTCCTTTAGCAGTGCTCGAGCACTTTGCTGGGAGATCCACTGCTCTCTTCAGAGCCAGCAGGCAATAAGGTTTATGTCTGTTGAAGCTGCACCCACAGCTACTCCTTCTGCCCAGTACTCTGTCTCAGGAAGATGAAAGCTTTATCTGTAAGCCATTGACTAGGGCTGCTGCCTTTCTTTAAGAGATGCCCTGCCCAGAGAGGAGGAATCTAAAGAGGCAGTCTGGCTACAACAGCTTTGTTGAGCTGAGATGGACTCTGCCCAGTTCGACTTCCTGGCAGCTTTGTTTACACTGTTAGGAGAAAACCACCTACTCAAGCCTCAGTAATGGCAGATGCCCCTCCCCCCACCAAGCTTGAGTATGCCAGGTGGACTTCAGACTGCTGTGTTGTCAGAGAGAATTTCTTAACAGTGGATCTTAACTTGCTGGGCTCCATCTGGGTGGGATCCACTGAGCTACACCACTTGGCTTTCTAGGTTCAGCCTTGTTTCCAGGGGAGTGAAGAGTTCTGTCTCATTGACATTCCAGGTGCCACTGGGGTAAGAAAACAAAACTCCTGCAGCTACCTGATTTTCTGCCCAAATGTCCACCCAGTTTTGTTGCTTGAAACCCAGAGCCCTGGTTGTGTAGGCACCAGAGGGAATCTCATGGTCTGCAGTTTGTGAAGACCATGAGAAAAGCATAATATCAGGGTTGGGATGCACTGTTTCTCATGGCAAGGTCCCTCAGGGCTTCCCTTGGCTAGGAGAGGGAGTTCTCCAATGCCTTGCACTTCCTGGGTGAGGCAATGCCCCACCTTCTTTGGCTTGCCCTCCATGGGCTGTACCCACTGTCTAACCAGTCCCAATGAGATGAGCCTCGTACCTCAGTTGGAAATGAGAAATCACCCACCTTCTGTGTTGATCCTACTGGGAGCTACAGACTCGAGCTGTTCCCATTTGGCCATCTTTCCAGACACCTCCTTCTTTACTTTTTTTTTTTTTTTTTTGCAGTAAGTAAAGAGCTTTTTAGTGTAATTTTTAAATCATTTTAATTAGTTTCACTATATATATGTATATATATATATTTGAAGTTTTTTGTTGTTTCTCTCTCTCTCTCTCTATATATATATATATACATATATACACACATATATATTCTAACTTTTTCAGATTCCACTTAGACTTATACAAAATTAATTTCCATGAGATATAGAATATTACTATTATATAGTTGTGTTTTCTCCTCTTTTGTGTTATTATTATATCTGTTAGGTATATGTATGTGATAAATCCAGCATTATATTGCTGTCATTATTGTGTTACGTTTTCATGTCTTTAAAAAGAGATGAGAGAGGAGAACATGTATATATTCGTAAATTTTTAAATAAAATCCTTCTCATTTGAAATTTCTGGTTATCGTTACTTTTTCCTGTGTTTTAAATTATCAGGAGTCATTTTCCTACTCGAATATATCTGAGCTCCCATTCACCTTCCTTGTGCTATTATTGTGAAATATTTCTTTTCTATATGTTACAGCTGAATAATATGATTATTTTCATTTGATTGTATGCACTATTTTTTAAGTAAGTTAAGAGAAGGAAGAAGAAGATATATGCTATTATGTTATCTTTTTTATGTTTACTTACATTTACTGGCACTTTTGGGTTTTTCATCTGGGTTTTTATTCCTTTAGTATCTGTATTCCTTTAGTATCTCTTGTATAGTGAATTGACTAGAAACATTATCTCAGTATTTGTTTATCTGGGAATGTCTTTTCATCTTCATTTCTGAAAATTAGCTTTGCTTTATATATAATGATTGACTGACTGTGTTTTCTTAATTTGTTTCAATATACCACTTCACTGACTGCTGGCTTCTATGGTTTCTGATAAGAAGTTATTCCTTTCAAGATTCTGTTTGTTTTGGATGTTAACAGCTTAATTATGTGATATCTAGGTGTGGATCTCTTTGATTTATCACTTCTGGAGCCTATTAAGTTTCTTGTATATGTAGATTAATGTTTTTCACCATTTTAATGTTTTCATTAGATTAATATTTTCATTTATTATTTCTTTGAATTTTTTTTCTGCCTTTTTCTCTCCTCCCCTCTGGAACTCCCATTATGCATTTATTGGTATGCTTGATGGTGTCCCAGAAGTCCCAGAGTTCTTTTCATTTTTTTTCATTTTTCTGTTTGTTTTTCAGACTGCAAAACCTCAATTATTCTGTCTTCATGTTTGCTAACTCTTTCTTCTGCATGCTTTAATGTTTTCCTCTGTATGTATAGTAAACATTGTTTTAGTGTTGTACTTTCAACTCCAGGATATCTATATCATTCTTTCAAAAAACTTTGATCTCTTTATTGATATTCTGTCTTTGCTGAGACATTTTTATATTTTCTTTACTTTTTTAGACATGCTTTTCCTTTAGTTCTTTGAACATGCTTTAAATAACATATTTATTTGTTGAATCGAGATGAGTCTCATTATGCTTCCCAAGCTGGAGTGCAGTGACTATTCCCTGGTGTAATCACAGCATATAGCACCCTTGAACTCCTGAAGTCAAGGGATTCTCCTGCCTCTGCCTCCCAAGTAGTTGTGAGTACGGGTTCATGCAACTGTACCGGCTTAGCTAATTCAATTTCTGTTTAGTAATCCTACTCTCTGGGCTTCCTTGGGAACAGTTTCTATCAATTATTTTATTTTCTCCTGTAATTGTGCCATACTTTCTTGGTTCTTTACATTTCTCATTTTTCGTTGTTGTAAACTGCTAAAGTTATATAATGTGGCTATTCTAGTAATTGGATTTTGCTCTTTCTCAACGTTTATTTCTGTTGCTGGTTACTGTAATTTCTGTTTACTGTTATCATTGTTTGTTAGGTGACTTTCTAAAACTTATTCTGTAAATTGTTAATTTAAACTCCGTAATTCTTTTCTTTAATGTGACCATTAAAGTCTTTGTTCAGTTAGCTTAGTGATCATCTATCTAACGATTGAACAGAAATTGCCTAGAATCAATAAGTTTCCCTATCTTAATCAAAAGCATATGTGTGCATGCTGTGGTGCACCTTCAACACAGCCTAACAGTCTCAAATCTGTCTTGCCCTTCACTTCTTACTTGTGCAATCTTAAGTTCAGGCAACGTTGAGAGCTTAGCATCTTCTCAGGTCTTTCTTGAGCATGTGCACAG
This sequence comes from Cacajao melanocephalus, assembly GCA_963573385.1. Lineage (NCBI taxonomy): Eukaryota > Metazoa > Chordata > Mammalia > Primates > Pitheciidae > Cacajao > Cacajao melanocephalus. Next base: position 4,916 of record CAUYLG010041714.1, read on the forward strand.
CTTTGGGGATGCACCTAGCCTTACACATTTGTGAAGTCTTCATATTTCCAGGGATATGCCAAAGCTTTTCAAAGCCCCTTATGTGCTTATTATTCTCTAGGTTTTCTTTTTGAACATTTTGGTTAGGTTAACGTCTTCCCCAATTATCTACCACTTTAGGCATCCATAATCTTAAACAATTACTGACAATATTTTTGACAAATGTCCCCAGGGAAAAATTCTGTTCAGAACAGCAGATCTCTGAGTCAGGTCAAAGAAGCCCTCTTAATGGCATTTTCCAGGGGATTTTCAGACATGTCCAGTAGTGGCAATTCTCTTGGAATGCTGCTTTGGAAGACTTCCAACCTAATTCAAACTCCCTCAGTGGCTGCCGGATTGCTGGTTTTCACTCTGGTAGCAAACTATTGTTTTTCAAGGTTTGGGAGAGCATGATGGGAATCAAGCTAAAATACAACAAAGTTCATTGTTCTTACCAATACTCAGCCATTTTTTTCTCTAGTATACACTCTCCGAATTGTTGCAAGGCTTTAATTTCCAAAGTTCTGAAGGAGTCTATTTTGATAATTTCTCCAGTGTTCTCATTACTTTCTTACAGGAGTGCAGTTTTGAATGTTCTTACTTCACCATTTTATTGAGTATTGACCCAGAATAAACACCTTTTTAATATTCAGTTGTGAAAAAATGGAAAACATGTATAAAGAACTTCTCCACACCAATGGTTGTCTCAAGGAAAAGTACCTGTATACTTGTATAAGATCTGTGGTGAATTAGAAATAATTTTCATGGAACACCACTTTTACTTGAAAGAAGATTTGAAAGAAAGTTCTGGATATTTATATTTTTGTACTTGTAAAATATTTTAAAGTGACTGAAGTAAGTCTGTCACTTTGAGGAAATCAAATGACAAGTATTTGTTGCCAATGATAAAAACTGAATTTTCAACTTAAAATTAGAACTTTGAAAAATCTGCACCTGTCAACATGAACTTCATAGCTTTTTATCACTTAGTTTTCTGATGAGACTAGTAGTGACTGTAACAAATGTGATGTATTTGTGATACTGTATAGTAAACTATGTCAACATTTGCATAAATCAGTGAACCAATATTTTCCAAAAGACCAAAGTAGGTTGTTATCAATAATGCACACTTAAAAGAATCATTAAAAGTACAAGATAGACCTATGAATTATATTGAAAGAGAATAGAAAATGTTCATCAGTATGTTTTCAGAATCCACACTGCAATTATCTTGTAAAAAGTTACTGCTTATCTAGTTTTGGTGTGGTATGAAAGAAAAAATTTGTATATTTTTCTGAAAAAGCTATTAAAACACTCCTCCCTTTTTTATCTACATACCCATGTGAGGCAAGATTTTTCCCAATATTGCAACTAAAACAACATATTACAACAGATTGAATGCAAAACAAGATATGAGAATCCAACTATCTTCTGTTAAGCCAGAGATTTAAAAGTTTGCAAAAATGTAAAACAATGCCACTCTTCTTCTATTTTGGTAAAGTAGTTATATTTTATAAAAATATGTTATTTTTATTAACATGTAACAAATTTATTATTTTAATGAATATGTGAAGTATTCATTAAATACTTTTTTTAAAAAAAGTATTACTTATTTGAGGAATGCTGATTTGGAAAATCTTCCATGGCTTGTCAGTGCCTAAAATTGCAGACAGTTAGAACCTATTCTTCTGTGTTTGTAGTGCTCTCTTCCTAAATACTTTTTTTCTGTTTTATTATGAAGGGCCTACTCAGACTGCATTATTTTGTAAGAATAGAAACCCAGAGGGTCTGGAAACATACCATATTCTTGAGAAGAATGCTGAACAAAAAGGCTAGTAGGGGAAAATACGGTGCAAATATAGTCTTCACCTATTCCACTATTTTCCCAATAGTCAATCCTGGTGACACATATGAAGGTTAATAAGTCTCATAGAAAAATGGCTGAAGTATAAAACTGAGACAAGAGATGCCATTCTTTGTCTCATTCCTTGGCCTCTTGCTCATTGTTTATGGCTTTGACTAAATGGGCACCAAAGAGATCACCCACAATGTATTGAAATCTTGTTTTTCTGGTTAATTCAGAGCACACTGACCCAAATGGCCGGTAATTTGACTGAATAAAATATCTTCTTATGAAAATTTTCTGAAACATGATTCATTAAAAATTCATGTTATGTGAATCGTTTTCCTTGTCAAGACTACAGATTCCTCACATGGGCCCTCAAGAACTGGCCATGTGCTAAACCTGTCTCCAAAACAAGCCGTTGGGTTTCAGAATAAAAGAACCTCTCTTCCATCTACAAAGTATGTTTTTCCCTGAAAGAAGTTATACTTCCTCATATGACTCTAAAAATGTCTTAATGGAAAATATGCAAATATTGAACCCCTTCAAAGATTTATTTATTCTTATTTATGAAAATTCATTTCCTCTTTCATTTTGCTGATTACAGTTTTAAGAGTTATTTGAGAAAAATATTTTTAGAACTACCTTTTATCTTAATTATTACAGTTATTGTTCCAATTCAGGCTCTAATTACCTCAAACATAATGATCTATCCTCTAAAAGAGGTCTTCACCTCCTATTTTGCCTCCTCCTGCAATCTATTCTGTGCACTATTGTCTCAGTGATCATTCAAAGAATAGTAGAAAGAAAGCAGGCTCTAGAGCCAGACAGATGTGAGTCTGAATCTTGCCCCTCCCACTTCCTTGTTTATAATCTTTGAGAATTTAACTAATTTCTCTGTGCTTCAATTCATTAATGAGTAAATGGGAGATAATATTAGTCCCTATTCCATAGGATTGATGAATTAAATTAGATGATGTGTGCAAGTTGCCTAGAATGGTTATAGAACATGGAAATTACTCAGTAATAATTTTATTTTCCCTCCTCCAACTCTGTTTATATTCTTTCAATTATTTCCTGTATCCCAGGACTTGTATACTCTAAGATATTTTTGTAGAATTCTGTCCTCCAAGCTTCTTTCCCTCTGTTTCCTACCATGCTCTATGGGTCAGACAAAATTTTGTCCTCACTTTCACACAAACAGTACATGGTTATTCTCCACTCATGTACTTGGCAATATTCCTTCTCTCTCCTGGAATCCCTTGCCTCCTGTACTCTCTTTAAATTTTCTGAACTTCAGACACTCAAGTGTTCCTCTGCAGATTTTATTATTTGCATATGCTCTATAGTTTTGTGGGTTTTTTTTTGTAGTTTTTTTTTTTTAATAATCACAGGATTTAAAATTTAGTTACCGATTTTAGCCTCTTCTTAAGATATATTATCTAAGAAATAATATATTTGTATGACTAATTTTATTATATTTGAAAGATTTAATGAACATATAGCTTTAACTTTTAAGCTTTTCTTCATACCATCTAAAATACAACAACCTTGGCATGTCTCCACGAGGACGTATTTTATATTTTGGGAGACACTGCTTTAAGCAAAACTTGCCCATCAAGAACGGACTAGAAAATCACCTCCAACAGATTCAGCCCATGATTAATTTGTCTTCTTAATTTTCACACAAATTAACAGTAAATCATATACTATGCTATAATTTCTAATTATTTTATGAGTAATTAACTTGTCACTTAAACTGTGGATTCTTGGAGGATAGGAAACATAATTTTTGCTTCCAAAACCCAGCCTTCCCACACAGCTTTGGAGAAATTTCTCATTGTTGTAGTTCCTTAAGTATTTGTTAAATGATTAGTTTCTAAAAATGCATAAGAATACTCTGCAGATATATAATCAGACATGGAAAACTTTTGATGGTAGTTTATCTGAAACAATTTAGTTTCACTAGCTCTAATTAAAAAAGAATTGAGGTTTGCAGTTCACTCTGTCCTTTATTTTTCATTTTTTGATCCCAGTAATGTTCCAGAAAGGACTGGAAGTTGTTTCAAAGGAAGAATGTTATAAGAAGGTAATATAAGTTAAGAGTGGATAAGTAATAATAATAGTAATAAAGTTGGCAAAGACATAAAAATTGAGATATGATGAAAATGAATCCCACAAAGCACACCATAAAAAATCTCCACACTTGCTACCAGTAGACTCTAAATTGGTTCAAGATTTCAGACCTTGTTAAAGAGACACATGACCAATTATAAAGTCAGTGTTCATAAAAATAAAATCTAACCATTTGCTTAGGAAAAAAATCTAGCTTCTCCTAATACTAAATCACATAGAGCTCTGGGGTTACCTAGGAAACACAATATATGGTAATGAATAACATCCTCAACAATAGCTATCACTCCTCATTTAACGATACAGCTAAAATTAAAAGACTTTGAAGCCCCAAATCAAGAATTTTCCCCAGCCTATGGGAGACATAATTTATCAATTAAAATAAACTTTGATGACATACATAAGAATAAGGGAAGAATTTAGAACTATTGGTAAAATAGTACAACTGTACTACTTTTAAGACTCTTATAATTAGGGTACTTATTACTTGGTTTCAGTTTATAATGATTTGTGGACTATAAGTCACACCTAGTAACTAAAAGACTTTCTTCTAAAAGTTAATTGGAGATTTAGGTTATCAGCTTGCTTTGTTTCTCCACAGATTTGTTTATTATAATTGTAATAGTTCATTTTCATGTTGCTGATAAAGACATACCCGAGACTGGAAAGCAAAAGAGGTTTAATTGAACTTACAGTCCCACATGGCTGGGGAAGCCTCAGAGTCATGGTAGGAGGCAAAAGGTACTTCTTACATGGCAGCAGCAAGAGAAAATGAGAAAAATGCAAAAGCAGAAACCCCTTATAAAAACATCAGGTCTCATGAGACTTATTAACTATCATAAGAACAGTAAGGAGGAAACTGTTCCCATGATTCAAATGATCTCCCACCAGGCCCCTCCCACAACATGTGGTAATTTATGGAGCACAATTCAAGATGAGATTTGGGAGGGGACACAGAGCCAAACCATATCAATAATTAACATTCGAAATTTACTTGGGTTAAAATTTTTCTACATTTGAATTGAGACACTGACTTCCAGTTTTATTTTACTTCCCTTTTTAGGTTTAGTGATAGAAGAGCATACTTGCGTGCAAGAGAGAAATGAATTAAACTGGCAGACTTCCTTCTCACGATGTGAAGGTTTTGTCTATGAAATAAAGCTAGGATGTAGTGATGATAGCCAATTGTAAGAAAAGGATTTATTTTCTTTCTCTATCCCAGGGTTTTCCAGGTCTGGAATTTTTTTTGTTTGTTCAGAGGAGAATCTTACCCTAAGAAAACTGGCTCATACTAGCCATAGTGAGGAAAAGAACTGCCAAATGGACTGAGAGGTGAGTTGGCCTGTCAGTGTATTCTCTTTTCAGTAGGGATGCCAAGTCAGAAAACTAAATTAACAACAGATAAGAGCTGAATAAATATTTGAAATCAAAATTAAGGAGGGGATTGCAAGGTTAAACTTGTTTCATTTGACATACATCAGCCAGGATGATTTGCCATCTCCCTTTGCCAGTCTTCACAAGTTATGCCATTTCCAAGCTCTTAGTTTCCAATGCTGACAGTTCCCTTTTCCATCTCCTGACACTCTTGTGATTTGTATTGGACATCTTTGAGTGCTGGGTGTGGTTCTACTTAGTTCGCTAGTGGTTCCAGTGCTATAAAACGAGCTTGTTGCTTATCCAGGTTGCCCTCCTGTAAGAATGTTGTCATACACTTTTTTCTTTAATCAGTCTTATCCATGAGTCAAAGTTCTCCAGTTTGACCCATCCTACAGTAATTATTTTGTCTCCTTTGCTAAGATTGTTACTCAGAAAGCTCTTTGCAGCTACTGGTCCTGGGTTTTGAATGTGGTTTGCTTACATATCCACAGAGGTTTGTGCTGCATTTTAAACCTTGTTTCTCAAAACTACTCAGACTTAGTTGACACTATAGTCCTGAAGTGTGTGATCTTTCTGTATTTACATGGTTTTGAAGGCCCCATATATACTGTACATAAATACAAGAATTTTAGTACACTGAAGGGAGACTCTGTAATCAATAATGTTCATTTATTTATTCATGCATTCTTTGAACATTTGTTTATTCATTAATTCCCATATGTATTTATTTAATAACAATTGATGAAAATGTCTTGTGCTGGACAAATTGAGAATACAGCTATGAGTCAGACATGATCTTTGCCCTCAAGCAATGTGTAGTCTAGTAAAGGGATAATAAATGTGCAAAAATAACCCAAACTATGTATTACATTGTGAGCCTTGAGATGAAGGGGTTGGGAGAAAGGCACTCCAGATGGAGGGAACATCTTAAGCAGAGGTACTGCTACTGTTTCTAATTTTAACTTGTATTTTTTAGGTTTCCTCAGCTTTTGCCCCTCAGGCTTGCACAAGCTGCAGCTTTCCTGTTACTAGGTAAACACTCTTTAGATTTGCCTGAAAATTTCATCTTACCATGGAACCTACTGGAATTTAGTGAGAGAGTCTAGGTATGTCGGTTGTCAAGGATAGAGATAAGGTGAGGAAGGCTGCTATATAGCCATTGTGTGAGTATGTATAGACTCTGACTCCCTGCTATTTGAATTTCTCTCCACCAATTAAATAAAAAAAAATGAAATTCGAGTAACGTCATTTGCTCAAGGGACTTACCTTTCATCTGTGCAAATAAAGTTTCTGTGGTGAGACACCAGATAAACTCAACTTCCTCTTTCAACAACAAACGTGTCAGTTATTAGCAGGATCCATGCTGCCAGAGTAAAGCTTTTTACCCTTTGCTCCCTGCAAAGAAACAAGAGTGCTCATCCCAGCTAAGCTCCAGGGTAAGTTAATGCCTAGCACCTGGGGATTGGTGGTTTCATGTGGGAAGACTGGTGTGATCATAAAGATCAGAACAGAGGTGGATGTGGGGCCAGTGTCTGTATTTAAATTGTCCCTGCTTTCTCATCTCAGACCTCTTACAACAGGAGCAAAGTTAATTACCGTTAAGTTCGACCAGAGTCCAAAGTTAAGGTTAATGCCATCAGTTCTCTTCATTATGCCAGGAGCATGGAGTCTGTGATGCAGCTCACTCTATGATGAGGGCTCTTTACAGAGTGGGACCAAGGAAGATGGCACAAAGTGGTAAGAAAAGTGCACAGTGAGACTCACTGGGACAACTTGGCATATTCAGCCAATAAAAGGCAATTTGATTTTTATGGTGTATAATTTATCTAGCTGCATAATGAAAAAAGATTTTTAGGTGTAAAAGTCTTGCTTTGGAAAATTTAACTTTCAGAGATACTGAGACAAATAGTAGAAAGTAAGACAATATATTCTGGGGGTTGAAAGGGCTCTTAGAGGTCCAAAATCCTCACAATACAGTCAGGGAAACTGAGAGGCAGTGAAGTGAAGACACTTATGTTCACTCAGCTTGTTAGTGGTATAGATGGAACGAGGACCTGTGTCTTTAAACTCATATTTCCTTTCCCCTACAGCAGTTTGCATCTCACAGAGAATACTGTAAATGTATTTGTGACTTTGTCATTTTTTAGGTTAGGAAAGGAGAAAATATCCAAGAAGACTTCAGAGTCTGCTTGGAGTGGTTTCTTGATCCTTTGAAAGCTACTTTTTGACCAAAATTCAGCCTTACTGGATAGGAGAGCCCATGAGTGAGGCACTCATGTTTTCAGTTATTATTGCTTCAGTTGTTCAGTTATTACTCTGAATGCTAGCACCTCTCTCCTTCTGAGCTAAGATGACTAAATCGAAAGGAGACTTTCAGCTAGGGAGTCCCTGAAGGGAGACTGTGCCAAATCAACTGGAACCAACATTAGTCTGGATAGAATGATACCAGATTTTGCTGTGCTTTCTGGGGAAATAGGCTCAGTTCCAAGAATCCTGCAAGTGAGAATATTTTTATTTCAGTTGTTCAAATGGATATGTGGAGTCATCATAATGTCTATTAATTGGAGAATCTGTCTCTTAGCAATTGCAACAGTAAAATTAATCACTTATGAAAACAGGAAATATACAGGTATGCAGAGAAGGAAAATGGTATAAAGTATATGCAGAATCAGACCACACATTTGGGGCAATTGTTTTTGCAATGGTTCCTGTTGAACACAGATTCTTTGGCCAAATGCAGTTTATTTCTGGGCTCAACTGGGAAAGTTGTAGAGTTCAAGTTGTACAGACTCAAATTCAAAGACATCAAATGAGTACACACATTTCTGGGTGGTATTGGTTTGAAGTAAGTAAGTTAGGGTCTTAAAAGATAGGCCAGCCTATCTCTCCTACAGCTCTGTCATGGCTCAAGCAAAGAGAACAGAGCTGTTTATAGTAAAATGAGACTTTCTACAAGTTCTAACAATCAGGACAATGACTTCCTGGAGGTCTATGATTTATTTTAAAAGCTTTTGTCCAAAAGGTTTACTTATACTTCAGATCAGTATATTTTTTGGGGAAGTTTTTATCTAGTATCAGTTCATATACATGACAGGTAGAGTGATGAAGTAGATAGATCAATACACAAGGAGTCAGAAGTCTGTGTCATAGTTCAAGTTCTGCCAATGACTTGTGTGGTCTTTAGTGAGTCATTTCATTTCTGTGGGTCTCAATAATCTTATCTATTATAATGGGATAGGGCTTGGAATAGATGGTTTCTAATTTCCTTCCTAGCAATACAATGATTTGATATAGGCTGTTAGATATCTAAAAAGAGTTAAATCTCATGAAGTGGTGAATAATGGGGCCATAATAGGAAAATCTATCTAGACAGGACACTCTGGAAATGTAGTTTAGATCTCCAAGAGAACGAAGCATCCTTTTCCAATGGCCATTATATTTATTTCAGGAATTCATGAGAGTTTCAACTTTTAGACCACAGGCAAATGCTTTGTAAGTAACTTCCCTTTTTTAAAAATGATAAAATGCAAGAAAAAAGATAAAACTTGCTGAAATCTTATTTCCACATTGACAATGACACTCAATCAGCATTTCTCAGTCTTTTAAAGCCAAGGTTCCCGTTGAGAAACAGAAATATTTCACTGTAAGTTTATTGTGAACCTGCCTTCCCCGACCCTGGACTTGTAGGAAAATCTGCCCCATCACATTGACATTTCTCAAGTACTAAGTGTCAAACAGCCAAGAAGATTTTGTAGATCTGTACTTTCACAGTTTGTATTATAGAAACAATAATAACTTTTATTTTTTTCAAATTTTTTTATGATAAAGAATATGTTTTTTCAAGTAGTACTTATTTTCTACCTCTCACTTTAAAAATTGCTGCTCTAGATCTTCTAGTCCTCTGTTACAGTTACACTTCTTAGGAGATGTCCTAAACGCAGAAATGTACAGGATCCAACCAAAGGCCCTTGGAGATGACTCTGTGTACAAATAAAGAGAAAATAAACTTGCATTTATTTAATGCTTACTGTGTATCAAATGTGAAAATAGGTACTTTCACATACTTATTTTTAAATTTGTATTTTAATAGTTTTTGAACTACAAGTGTTTTTTGTTGTTGTTACATGATGAATTACATAGAAGTACAATCTGAGATTTTTAGTGCACCCACCACGAGTAGTATACATTGTACCTAATGTGTAATATTTTTGCACCTAGCCTATCTCAACCTCCCCCTTCTGAGTCTCTATAATCCATTTATCACTCTGTATACCTTTGCATAACCATAGCTTATCTGTCACTTATAAGTGAGAACATCTGGATTTTGGTTTTTCACTCCTGTGTTACTTTAGCTAGAATAGTGGATTCCAGCTCCATCCAAGTTACTGCAAAATACATTATTTCGATCCATTTTATGGCTAAGGAGTATTCCATGGTATACATACACCACATTTTCTTTATCCATTCGTTAGTCAATTGGCACATAGATTCATTTCACATCTTTGCAATTGTGATTAGTAAGATTGCTGTATCAAATGGTAGATTTACTTGTAGCTCTTTAAGGAATCTCCATACTGTTTTCCATACAAGTTGTACTAATTTACATTCCCACTAGCAACATAGAAGCATTCTCTTTCATCCACATACACACCAGGATCTATTGTTTTTTGACTTTTTAATAATGGCATTCTTGCAGTAAGTTGCTATTTCACTCTGGTTTTCTCTGATGATTAGTGATGTCGAACATTTTTTTCATGTTTGTTGGCCATTTGTATATCTTCTTTTAAAGAATGTCTGTTTATGTCCTTTGCCCACTTTTTAATGGGATTATTTGTTTTTCTGTTGCTGACTTGTTTGAGTTCCTTGTAGATTCTAGTTTCTAGTCCTTTGTCAGATGCATAGTCTGCAAATATTTTCTCCCACTGTGTGGGTTGTCTGTTTACTCTGATTATTATTTTCACATACATTTTCTTTAATATTCAAAACAATTTATGTGGCAGGAACTATTATAATTTTACAAAAGAGGAACTGAAGCCCAGGGATATGAAGTAAATTGTTTCAGGCCAGAAAGCCAACAACTGAGACATGATGTGATACCAAGACTTCCCAAAGAGCATGATTATTCCCACCCATAAAATGCTGTCACAATTGCAAAAATGATATTTAATTAGGCCACCTTCCTAAATGATTGAAAATCCAATAAAGATTCATGCCTGAAAGTTCAAATTCAAACTTTAAGCTGTTGTTTTGTTAATAGTCTAATTGCTTTAATTCATCTTAAGGATAAAAATAATTTTCACTTCCTCTAACAAGAAAATGTCTATATTTGCAGGATGTGTCCAAATCTGTGTGTTTCTGATGTCATACAGGCTTATTTGGAGTTGACGTAGATTTATTCAGGAAACAGCAGAGTTCCCAATTCTAGCTGCTACTTTATGGTTCTGGTTGTAAGCTGTTGAATCAAGAACACCGGAATCACGGAGATCAGATTGGCGGGGATAATTCATGTGAAATTCAGTGGCTAAAAAATAAAAGAAAAAGGTAAGATGAGGCAAAGCAAGTTAAGTTCCCAGATGGCATGTAAAATTGTCCTCTAGAGAGTGGGAGGGGCCTCCATCAGCAACTTTCTTTCTCTGTTTAATTTTTAATTCTCCTCCCAGGATGACAAGCCCACAGACGAGCCTCAGCATTAAATACAATGAAGAAGTAAATTTGACAAACATGTTTATTTAGTGGTTCCAGTGACTTAATGATGAGTGGTGAAAAGACAGGGAAGATTGAGAGTGAAGATTTATAGAGTTGGTACCAGCTGCATAAGTGGTGGCAGTGGCAGTGGTGATGGTATTGGTTAGGGGCAGGGTCCAGAGGGGGAATTCTCATAAAATTATGCCAAATGGGAGCTAGAAGGAAGTTAAGTTCATACCATTCAAATTATATTATTTTAATAATGAGGAAATGAAACTCAGGGAAGGGAAAGAGCATATCAGAGCAGCACAAAGAATAAATATTACTGAAATCTAAGTATCTTAGCACCAAATCCAGTACTCTTTTCAATATATTCTACTGCTTTTAAGTCTTTTATATCCTACAACAAGTCTTGTCCTATTCAGATCACTTCTGTTGTAAAGAAATTGTTCCAGTACTTCTATGTACAGATTTATTATGATTTGAATTCATAAGCACAACTCCATAAAAAACATTAGTTTTTATATAATTCTATCCTGACACCTGGTGTACAGCAATATGCCATATATGCATAGTGCATATGCATAAAACTGCTAGAACTAGAACTGAGAACAATAGCGCTTTTTTTAATCTTTGAGGAACAGTCTTATCCATAGAAATATCACTTTAAAACATGTTTCTGTCCATATAACAAGTTATTCAGTTAAGTTATTTTAGCTTTCTGTGCTAATGGAAAACCTTATTACAGCTGCAATCATAACAACTCTGACCTGCTGAGACTCCATTTTCTAATCTGTAGGAGTGTATAATGATAATCAACTCAGAATTCCTACAAAGATTAAAGGTAACATATGAATAGCACTTAGCTAGTGACAGACAGGATGTGGAAATTTCTTTACTGGGACTTTAGGAAACTGATATAAATTCTGATGCCATAATAACATAAGCTCACTTTGGCTGTACCTTTGTGAAAATCACAATGTTGAGCTAGTTGGTTGGGAAGAGCAGATGCTGTTAGGTAGATGATATTGGTACCTACTAAGATTTTAGACTGAGCTCCTATGAATCATATTTAAAGACCTGTCATACCTTTGTATTCTGAGAAAACATTTAGTTATTTCCACGAAATAAAGTTTTTGGTGATCCAATTCCTAATTAAGCTTTTGGGATTCCTGTTGGATTTCAAATAGAAAGCTGGATTGCCTGCTTGGAACTCTTAGGTGTCCAGATTTCTTAGACCAAAACATTATTATTCTTGCTTTGACCACATTTTCTTCAGTAGCAGAAAGCGGAAAAAATATGGCTGTCACTTGGGAGAGTGGTTCATGGGAGAGACTTTAGAAGTAAAAAATGCCTAAGGCTCTGCTAACATGTGCCTATGGTCCATAGTCTTACTTTTATAAACCAATGCATTTGAACTTAACCCCTATTGCATGCCTAACCCTTTTCTAGACAAAGTGAATGACAGGAAAGTCTAAGATGCAGAATCTTCCCTCAGCGAGATAGCATTCTCACAGTTCAGCCTACAAACTCAGTAGGAGTTCGAAGAAGAGGGGAGTGAGAGTAGGGCTGCCCAATGTGAGGATAAAATGGGAGTTGAGATGTGATATTGAGACGGAAGTAAAATATTGACCTATGAAAAGGGCTCCAGGTTAAGAGGAATTTGATGGTGTTTTAGTCATAACTTTGTGACATTCTTATTATCAGGAACATCCTTAGAGCTACACTTTGATTTTTCTTTTTGTTTTTTTCCCATTTTTTTCTTCAACTTTTATTTTAAGTTAGGGGTACATGTGCAGGATGTGCAGGATTGTTACATAGGTAAATGTGTGTTATAGTCATTTGCTGCACAGATTACCTAGGTATTAAGCCCAGCATCCATTAGTTATTTTTCATGATGCTCTCTTTCACTCCACAACCCCCAACAGACTCCAGTGTTTGTTGTTCCTCACTATGTGTCCATGTGTTCTCATCATTCGGCTCCCACTTTTAAGTGAAAACATGTGGTGCTTGGTTTTTCGTTCCTGCATTAGATTGCTGAGGATAATGACTTCCAACTCCGTCCATGTCCTTGCAAAGGAAATTATCTCATTCTTTGTATGGCTGTATAGTATTTAGAGTCACAGTGTAAGTGAATCCTGTTATTTCAGAGATGATGGCTGATTTTTCTGCTTTTCTCGTTAGATTAAAACTCTATGCTGGTCATTCCCTTCAGGATTTGGCACTCATCAACAGGCCCTTCTTTCAAGTGAAAAGACAACTCTATCAATGGTCCTGATCTTTGGAATAGGAAGTATGTACTCTGGAGAGAGCACTTCCAAGTAGAGATACCAAGAGTAATTACTTCTGTAAGGCTGGTATTGGAGGCACTGGGAATTCTATTCTCACCTCTGTCTGAGTAATTCACAGCCACAGAAGTACTGACTGAAGTGAGGTTGTGGGGACATGTATGCCACGTTGAAGTGCATTAAAGAATGGACAAAAAGTGAAGAAAAGAAAAAAATTGGTTTAACAAACTATTCAGAGAAGGGCAGGAAGGCAACAAAGAGCTAGAATAAGGTTCATAGACAAGAAAATTACCTTGGGAGCTGGAGAGACTTGATGACAAAGATATAGCTGAGGGTGTAGGAAACCGTGATTTTCTGGTAGTGAAAGGAAGAAATCAATGAAGGAGAATCCTGAGGGAGGTAAGAAGAGTGTGATAATTCATCTGGAGCAACAGGAAGAACAGCTGTGCTGGGAAGTAAGAAGAGCGCAGCTATAAATAAAATTGCGTGTGTTGGGAAAGGACAATAGATGAAGTTGATTTCTTCTCAACAATTCATCTTAATTTACTCTTTGAGCTAAGGGGTAAAACAAATAATATTCTGAAAAAAGTGGGGGATGGAGAAGAGGAGAGAGAGTAAGAAGCTTTAGTAGAATAGTAAAGGGGCTCATTAGCCACCATGGGAATAGAAGAAGATACTAATTAGGCTTGTGCAAAAAGAAGCTAGAGGAAAAAAATCTTAGACTAGAGATCATTAATTTCTACTTGTGCCATTTCAAAAGCACACTGGTATTTTAACAGGAAAATTTAGACATTTGGATAGTAAGAAAGAATATGGGTTATGGACTTAACCTGGGATTAGGGCCTTGCCTGGTGCAGCAGAAGAATGGAGAACAAAGAAGTTGTGTATTCTTGTATAAGAGTGGATAATTTTGCCAACTATTTATTCTGGTTAGACACAGGAGGAAATAAGATGAAGGAGGATGCTATGTGAGGCTAGGAGAAATGGAGACATTTAGATATTGAAGATTTCTGGAAATGTATGATGCAAGTTAGTATAGCGCAATTTGTAGTGAAGCTCAGTCATTACGTTAGAGAAAGAAAACTGAAGAGTTAGGAATTGATGAGGGTTGGCAGATAGTACAACACTGAAAAATATTGGAATAAGAAAGAGGTGAATTGATTCAGATTGTCAGCAGAAGTGGATGCTATCAGTTGCTGCATATGAAGTTGCTCTGGAAAAATGCAAAACTGTGATACCTTTTTTATAACATTTCACATTTTATAAATGAAATTATCTTTGACTCCTCAAGCAGTCTTCAAAATTGCTCAATTCTATATCTGACTTTTACTTTAAATTTTAATATAATAGGGTGATCAACTATTCCCTTTGCCTTGGACTGTCACAGTTTTAGCACTGGAAATACTATGTCCCAAAAAACCCTCAGTCACAGGCAAACCTGACTGTTGATCTTCCTACATACTCCCAAAGTGATTTGGATTCCCTGTGTCCTATTTTTTAAATTCGTCTTCCACAGGGTTGCCAGCATGACCTTTCTATTTTTTATTTATTTATTTTTAAAATATTATTTATTTACTTATTTTTGAGACAGTGTCTTGCTCTGTCACCCAGCCTGGAGTGGAGTGGTGCAATCTCGGCTCACTGCAACGTCTGCCTCCCCGGCTCAAGCATTCCTCCCACCTCAGCCTCCTGAGTGGCTGGGACCACATACACGCACAACTGCACCCAGCTAATTTTTATATTTTTTTGTAGAGACGAGGTTTTGCCATGTTACCCAGGCTGGGTAACTCCTGAGCTCAAGCGATCCACCCACCTTGACATCCCAAAATGCTGGGATTAGAGGTGTGAGCCACTGTGCCCAGCCACCAGCCTGACCTTTCTAAAACACAAGTATGGTGATATCACATATTTTCGCAGAATCCTTTTATGATTCCTTATGAAGTGCATTAAAAATATTTCATGATTCTGCCCACTCCCAAACCTGCTTATTAAAAAATTGACTTCCAATCTTTCTGTTCTACGCAGGTATTATTTCTGCTCCCACAGAAATGTTGTTATTACCGCTTTCATGGAATGTTTGAAATCTATTATGGTTAGTTAACTTATGGTTACCTAGTTTCTATCCATAGGATATGTCTGACCACCTGTGATTTCTAAGTTGATTCATTTTCTCTTTTTTCAGGCCTCTACAGGTATGGCTTTTCTGAGGTGAAAAGGATAGGTGTAGGGAACATTGATAGGTGTAGCCCATGTCAGAAGACAACCTTTTAGGGAAATGGTAGGCATCAGAAAGGTATTAGTTGATATATCAAGGTTTTTTTTTTAATTTGTGCTTAATCCTTCTAAACAGAAACTTTGAACTATTATGTAAGCAATTCAGTCCAATTATACTTTTTATATATTCTTTGAATGCTTACTAGGCTAGGTCCTGGCTATATAGTGATGAACAAAGGAGATCTTTTTGTGGCACTGACAGACTTACCAGCATAGTGAGAGTAACAACCAATAAACAAATTAAAAAAAACCCAAATTACAAATGTTGATGCTACAAAGAGAAAGAATAGAGAGCGTGAGAGTGTGTAATGATGTATAGGATTATCTAGGTTGAGTTGGTGGTTAAGGTCTCTCAGACCCACATACTGAGATTAAAAGGAACCAGACGTGAATTGTGTGACTTCTGCACAACTTATTTAACCTCTTTGAGCCACAGTTTTCTCATCTGCAATGTGGAAATAATTATAGGGCTCCCGTGAGGATGAATAAGATAATGAATAAGTGTTTAACCTGTAAATAAATGGCACCCCTAAATAAGTGGTAGTCATATTTAATGTTAATGTTAGACATGGTATGGGGAATTAACTTTAGGGGAAGGACTGGAATGCAAACAGTTCAGTAAAGGAACTGTTGCAATAGTCAATAGGGTTGATGAGCAGTAGCCTGGATTAGGATGGTGACAGTAGAGGTGGAGATAGATTAGAGAGCATTTTACATGGAAGGAAGGATCACCCGGATTTTTATTGTCCATGGGAGGAAATATAGTGGCAAGGGTCAGAATTACTCCCTAATTTTCAGTTTGAGTGTCTGGGAGAGGAGTCAGGGCACTGACTGAAAAGGGAAGCACAGACTCAGGAATGAATCACTAATCTCACATCCCTGTGAGACAGGAACCACAAATATGCCTAGATTGAAGGGGAGAGAAACTGGCAACACAAAGGGAGCAAACTGCCCACAAATAGGCAACAATAGAGCCAGAGTCATAGAGAGACAGAGAGATGAAGAGAAAAAGACAGGGAGAGAGAGAGAGAGGGAGAGAGGGAGAGAGAGAGAGATGGAGCGGGGAACAAAGAGAAGGAGCATACTGTGATTTTAGTCCTTCCATCCAGCATTTTCTTGTTAGTGGCTTCTTAGCTTCTCTTTTCTTATATTTCAGAAATGACACAATTGTCCACATCAAGCTAAATGTTCCCTCTCTGAGAGTCTACATTTCTGCTCAACCTCTAAATAAATACTTCTGTCTCTTCTCATCATGGGGATTTTACATTTAATGGTCACTAAGAAGATTTGGCGGGGGGACCTTCTTACCTTCTCTTCAGACTGAAGCAGAAAAGATATTTTTGGAAGGAAGTCATGCAAATCTCTAAGCTCACAATGAACTGTGAATTGCAGATGCATAAGAACCCACGGTGGGGGGTGTGGGAAACAAAGGTATGAACTTGACCACTAGCTTGCTGTTCTCGCATAATTGGGCTCTGTTTTTTAACAAGGAGGTATTAACAGAACATTCCCCTTTAGTAACTGAAACTTTCTACACCAGTGAAGCAAAAACAAATCGCCATTTCTTTTAAGTGCAAAAGTGGAAGTGTGACTGGAGGAGGGTAGGGTTATGAACAATTCTCAGTTCTTGAAATTGTAATGCACTGATGCTCTTTCTTTGCTCTTTCACAGCCTGTGTGTGGACAATAGATGATAGTAGAAGCAGTGCCAATACTGCAATCAAAATAGGTGTTGGGGTGGGAACTGTGTTGCATAAGTAGGGACAGGTGCTTAGTTCTATTCTGACTGACTAACTAGAGGAATTCTAGTGCTATGTGATTATAAGTTCCTACTATGGGATTAGAATGGTTCTACCACAATGTGCTCTTCACATGTCACAGTGAAATTGAAATAATGTTTTTTTGTAGCAACATGGATGGAGTTGAAGGCCATTATTCTAAGTGAAGTAACACAGGAGTGGAAAGCCAAAAGCCAGGTGTTCTCCCTTATAAGTGGGAGCTAAGCTATGAGCATGCAAAGGCTTGTGGAGTGATAGTTAAGACAGCCTTATTCTACTAAGTAATCCCTCCTAGTCAGGGAGAGAAAAGTGGCATAGTGGAAATACCACAGACTTCAGAGCAAGCCAGGAATGATAGTAAATCTTATCGTTACCATTTTTTGCTTTGCTATTTAAGGCAATTTACTGAATGTCTCTGAAGCTCAGTTTTTTTCATCTAGATCATAGGGTGATAATAGTTCCTACATCTTAGAACAGTTGTGAAAATTAAATTAAATAATAGGCTTGAAAACTTCCATTACAGATTCTAGGATACATCCTTGATGGTCACAACATGATAATTATTTCCTGTCTTTCTACCTGTGAGTGCCCCTTTTACCCTCCATTCTAAGTAACACATATATAAGCAAAATGACTGCCTATTTAAGACATATAACAAATAAGAGGGCAAATAGGGAGATGGAATAGAACAGGGGGGAAAGTAAAAGTATTATTTACAGTAATAGCAGCTCATAACAACCACACTCTTTTATCTGTAAATTTATCACTTGAGGCTCTGTTTTGGTTATCACAACTCTATTTCCTGGAGCAAGTCTTAATACCATCTAGGAAGCCATTCTGCTACTTATGGGGAGAATCTAAAACCAGGTTACTCCTTTGTTTTTTGTAAACTTACTTTAAAGAAAACAAAACAAAATAAAAACAATAAACAGCAAAAACACTTCCCCATCTGAGAAACAAGCTCAGTACATTATTTTTTTCCACTTCTAGCTTGAAATACAATAAACATTCCTGCAACATACACAGAAGTTATGTTTGTGAGCTTTGTCTTCGGGAGAAAAACAAAGACGAGGAGAAGGGTATACATGAAGGCAAGGCCCCTTGTCCTCCCATTTCAAGTCTCAGATCTTCCATTAATAGCTGTGTGGCCATTATAATCTCCTCTCTCTGGGCCTTGCTTCTCTCTTTATTACGTGGAGGCTGAATTTAATGATTTCCAAAGGTCCTTCCCAGTCTGAAATTCTACAAGATAATTAAAGAAAAATGAGGAATCTGTTGCTCTCCTACCATTTTTATCTGGAGGCAATCAGCATAATTCCATGCCCAGCCTCTGATAATCTCTAAAGATTACTCTACTCTCTATATACCTTAATATAACACATAATAAAAATAATACTAAATCATAAAATATGATTAAGAAAGTCCAGAAAAGAAGGAATCTCTTCATAATGATTAATGAATAAAGAAAGCATTACATTTTAAACTGTCTTCAAAAAGTGGTTTTAGTGATCCTGTTTTGCTAGTGCCCAAAGCAGTGTTCATTGTGACTGTTGGATAACTTGCCATGTCAGTGTTGCCACAGCAGTGCAGGATTCTACTTAGAGGTAGAATTGGTCTTTTCCCTTTCAAGATTTTCAAGAAAGAAAATACTCTATTTCAGCTTCTAAATTCATGTATTATTAAAGCTTTTTAATATAAATTTGGATACCCAAGCCTAGGGAGAGAGACAAACTGCAGGTTAACCTCAGAGTCACAAGCTATTATGATAGAATAATGAGGCCACATTCTCAGGTCTTGAAAATCAGCCAGGACACTGACAATGCAGACTTTTGGAGGTAGGACCATTTTCCAAGTGCTGGGGTTCCAAGATAAGAAGCCAGGGGCAGGGAGTGGTGGCTCATGCCTGCAATCCCAGCACTTTGGGAGGCTGAGGCTGGCGGATCATGAGGTCAGGAGATCGAGACTATCTTGCCTAACACAGTGAAACCCTGTCTCTAGTAAAAATACAAAAAATTAACCGGGTGTAGTGGCACACAACTGTAGTCCCAGCTACTCAGGAGGTTGAGGCAGGAGAATCACTTGAACCCCGGAGGCAGAGGTTGCAGTGAGCCGAGATCGTGCCACTGCACTCCAGCCTGGGCGACAGAGCAAGACTCTGTCTCAAAAAAAAAAAAAAAAAAAAAAAAAGAAGAAGAAGAATCCAGGACCCAATGGTCAAAATGGCAGACAAAGGACAGGCAAGGGAACATAAAAGGTGAGGCTGAATTTCCACCATTGCAATTGGGTGTGCGTAGTATTCATTCTAACCAGAGCTTTGGACAAGATGAATTTGGAGGCAAAATAAATATACTCGAATGCTATACTGTTTTTGCTGTGGTGAGAATAAAAGATTTAATATTTCAAGACATTTTTGCCTGCCAAATACAACTTAGAGAATCTGGGAGGGCAGTTGTGGGGCAATTTTATGGTTCTTTAACTATTATATAGGGTGACTTTGGATCAATACTGTACCTTCCTTGAGCCTCTAATTGTTTATATGTAAACAGGTCTCTTCTAATTCTAATACTCTTTGCCTCTGTAAGTATAAAAGAGAGATCTAGGTGTTAGCTAAAGAACCAACTAACCATTATACTCTTTATTTTGTTTTACTTTGGACAGGAACTGTAAATCCATGGCTTACTTTGAGGAATATAGCGAAACATTCAAGATGCATAGCAACAGTACCAGCAGAGCTGAGACTTACTGTAATGTCACTAATGTGAAATTTCAATACTCCCTCTATGCAACCACTTATATCCTCATTTTCATTCCTGGTCTTCTGGCTAACAGTGCAGCCTTGTGGGTTCTATGCCGCTTCATCAGCAACAAAAATAAAGCCATAATTTTCATGATCAACCTCTCTGTGGCTGACCTTGCTCACGTATTATCTTTACCCCTCCGGATTTACTATTACATCAGCCACCACTGGCCTTTCCAGAGAGCCCTTTGCCTGCTCTGCTTCTACCTAAAGTATCTCAACATGTATGCCAGCATTTGTTTCCTGACGTGCATCAGTCTTCAGAGGTGCTTTTTTCTCCTCAAGCCCTTCAGGGCCAGAGACTGGAAGCGTAGGTATGATGTGGGCATCAGTGCTGCCATCTGGATCATTGTGGGGACTGCCTGTTTGCCATTTCCCATCCTGAGAAGCACAGACTTAGAGAACAACAACAAGTCCTGCTTTGCTGATCTTGGATACAAGCAAATGAATGCCGTTGCATTGGTCGGGATGATTACAGTTGCTGAACTTGCAGGATTTGTGATCCCAGTTATCATCATCGCATGGTGTACCTGGAAAACTACTATATCCTTGAGACAGCCACCAGTGGCTTTCCAAGGGATCAGTGAGAGGCAAAAAGCAGTGCGGATGGTGTTCATGTGTGCTGTAGTCTTCTTCATTTGCTTCACTCCCTATCATATTAACTTTATTTTTTACACCATGGTAAAGGAAACCATCATTAGCAATTGTCCCATTGTCCGAATCGCACTGTATTTCCACCCTTTTTGCTTGTGTCTTGCAAGTGTCTGCTGTCTTTTGGATCCAATTCTTTATTACTTTATGGCCTCAGAGTTTCGTGACCAACTATCCCGCCATAGCAGTTCTGTGACCCGCTCCCGCCTCATGAGCAGAGAGAGTGGTTCTTCAATGATTGGCTAAAATTAAAATATCTCTTTAATTATAACTTTGTTTACCTACGTTCTTTGTCTTCTTCCAAAGGCCAGAATTGCCAACCAATTTCTTTATATGAATTTTGTAAACAGCAGAAACAAGTGTTTGCTTGTGATATTCATAGTCACAGGGGTGTGATGATGAAGGCAGAGTGTGAAAAATGTGAGAGAGGAAGAGAAAATAGGTTTACCTGCTTCCTCTTTGAAATTCAAGATGCTTTCTTATTTAAGAAACCTAGATCAAGTTTTTACAGATATAAATAAAAGTTGAACAGTTTTCCTTAATTTTTTTCCAATAAGTTATTGTTAATAATGCACAGTAAATATGTGAATTTTTCCTAACATGTAAAAAATAACTTTCATATAAAGGCCTTTATTTCTGAGTGAAAGTAAAAATGTCTAGTCTTTGTAATAGGTAAATTTTTCTAACAGGAAAGACAGTGTGAAGAATTGAAGCAATATGTGCATAAATTTCAGAACCACAAACCTGTCACTAAAGAAAAGGCATGGAAATACATTCATTCCTTGAAAATGTGTTGGATGCCTGTTGTGCTCTGAGTTGTCACTTTGTTAGGTACTTGGTTTTTCTTTTTCATATGTTGTTGGGGTACAGGTTGTATTTGGTTTCATGAGTAAGTTATATAGTGGTGATTTGTGAGATTTTGGTGCACCCATCACTGGAGCAATGTACACTGCACCATATTTGTAGTCTTCTATCCCTTGCCACCCTCCCACTCTTCCACACATAACATGTCATCCGGCCCACCTCATAAACCTGTGGAAGTTGCCAATACAAATGAATAAATGGAGCCCCAGAGAGGTTAAGCAATTTGTCTCAGGATCAACAGTGCTTAGCCCAAATTGGTCAAGTATAATACACCATAAATGCTTATGTTATTCCTTTGTTTTTGTTGTTATATTTATTAGGTCTATACTAAATTAACCCCCAATGATGGAGACACAGACTAAAGCTAAGCCAATTGAGATCAAGGCCATTTCAACATGGTTTGCCTGGAATTCTCTAAAAAATCTGTATGTTGTGGCTTTGGCATGTCAAGCTTCAGGCTGGAAGGTCTTAAGTGGTAAATAGATGTGTTGTCCTAATACTGTTCCAAGGTACAGAATCCTGATGAGAAGGAGTATAGAAAACTCAAATAATTCATTATTTCTAAAGATATGTGTATTTTAAGGCATGATACAGGTCATACAAACCCCATAAGTAGATTAAAAAAAACCTACAAAATAGAGTGATAAACATTCTATAAAATGTTGAAATGTGTTTGGAGTTAACCTAAGCTCACTTTTCCTAAATAATACTATATATTATTGTACACAAATTTGTTTTTGTTTTTAAGAAACATTTAAGAAGATTTCTGTGAGCATAGCTGACAATATCTCCATTAGAAGCAAAAAGTATTATTACATCATAAATACAAGAAAACTGTATGTCCTCTTTCTGGCAATCTTTTTATCTTACTTTTTTGAAATGTTATGGGTGTCGTTTCAGCATCATTTTAAAGAATTTGAATACAAACAATCCCTCAGCTTATCAGGTTGAAATGTATGAAGCTCACCTCATCACTCTTATCTTTTATGTCTGCAATATAAATAGCATAGACATTTGTTGTGCAGGGAGGAGAAAGGAAATAGTAGTTCAGAGAATACTCCTTTGAATAGAGTGGCTGTGGAAGAATGAATAGCAAAAAAAGGAGATTTTCTTTCTTAAAGATCTCTCACTGGAAAAAGAAAGAGTTATGCAATTATAAAGTAATTAAACTGGTTTTCCTTGTACTTTATTAATCTGGATCTAATGACACTTCTTTAGGAGAGTTTCCAGATGTGCTTGTAGTTAGTGGCAACATTATCATAATGGCTACATAGACAGTCCTACTCTAAGGAGATGACTTTGGAAAAAACCTATTTGGAACTTCACATCCTGCTATGTCTGTGGAGAAATGGAACCTCAGTTCTTAAGAGTCACATTTTATATTCCCTCCTTTCAAGTGGTTGACAAAAGGTAGTGCTTCAAGCACAAGATTTATGGAATAGTGGGCCAATTAAACAACATGCTTTTTATTTTGACTACCATTTAAGTGGAATCTTTGAGCTTTTTCTGACATGTGAATCGCAGTGTGGTGAGAGAGAAAAACATAAAACCATTCGAGCAATTGACAATCAGTTCTTTTATTTTAAAGGGAATATCTTACATAATGCCAAAAGAAAAGGTGACAGTGCTTCAGCTGATGATATAGCAGTGCAAGAAATCAGTGAAATTGCTTTAAGGTATTACAATAAACAAAAATTTTAACAGTTATTCCTGTGCTTGTCGCAATAACATAATTTGAACTAAACAAGACATTAAAACATATATCCTTTAATTAGTTTTTCAAAAAGTCAAAACTAAAGCTAAACATTGCCCCCAAAATCTCTGCAAGGCACTTAGCAAAATCCACACAGAATCCATTCAGAATCTCATAATACTGATGAAAGACTGTTTAAACTTCTGATAGTTTTGGTAAAAATGGGAAGGAATTCAGTAAAAATGGGAGAAATATAACCTTTGTAACAATTTATGTGACTTAAATGCCATTTATGCATAATCAAATATGCTGTTTCTCTTTACATTTTAAAATAAAGAGTGTTATTGGTTAGCCAGGCATGGTGGTGCGCAACTGTAGTCCCAACTACTTGGGAGGCTGAGGTATGAGACTGACTTAAACCCAGGAGATGGAAGTTGCAGTGAGCTGAGTTTGTGCCACTACACCACATCCTGGGTGACACAGCAAGACTCCATCTCAAAAAAATAACTGTTATTGGATTTTTTGTAACTCAAAGGACAAATGCTTGAAGGGATGGTTGCCCCATTCTCTATGCTGAGCTTATTTCACACTGCATGTCTGTATCAAACCATCTCATGTACCCCATAAACATATACACCTACTATGCACCCACAAAAATAAAAATACAAAAGCTTTAAATAGTACCACAGATTATAGGTATAACATTTGCCACTTATCAAATGAATAACCATTATAAAGTAGGTATTCTGAAGACTGTACAAGAATTATAGTGCCAGCTTCTGCTTCTTGCGAGACCCTCAGGAAGCTTATAATTATGATGGAAGGTGAATGGAGAGCAGGCATGTCACATGGTAAGAGAGGGAGCAAGAGAGAGTGAGGAAAAAGGTGCTACACTCTTTTAAACAAACATGTTGCATGAAATCATACACTTATTACCTTGAAGACAGAACCAAGTCATTCATGAAGGATCTGCTCCCATGAACCAAACACCTCCCTGTAGGCCCACTCCACCATTAGAGGTCACATTTCAGCATGAGTTTTAAAAAGGATGAAACATTTAAACAATATCAGCACTAAATACAGAGGAAGAGTAAGCCTTCTTATTGGAAAACCTTCTGTGTTAGGGGTGGAAAGAGAAAAAAGCTAAGGAGTACCTAGTACTGAATACCATAGCTTGGCTCAAAATACAGAAAGGTGCAGTAATTAACAAGGCTGTAAAAGTTAGAAGTTTAGAATATGAAGGGCCTTAAATGTCAGGTATATAATTTGTACTTTTGTGTGGTGAGGTGAGGCAAGATGGATCATAGAAATTGTGGAGATAAAAATGCTTATACAGATCTTGAGAAACAATGATATGGCATAATAAAATGGGCAAAAGCCTGCTGGCAAGTAAACACTTGTTTACTCATTCATTTTGAGATTTGGATTATCTAGATAATTTCACAGACATACACATGAATTACAAGAAACATACAACAGGAATAGCTGTTATTTTTGAATCCAACTATTTGAGGGGCTTTTCATGGATCATCATATTTAATTTTCTTTTTTTTTTTCTATTTTTCTTTTTCTCTTTTTGACAGAGTCTTGCTCTGTCACCCAGGCTGAAGGTTGGAGTGCAGTGGAGTGATCTCAGCTCACTACAACCTCCACCTCCCAGACTCAAGCAATTCTCCTGCCTCAGCCTCCCGAGTAGTTGGGACTATAAGTGAGTGCCACCACACATGGGTAATTTTTTAAAGTTTTAGCAGAGATGGGGTTTCAACATGTTGACCAGGCTTGTCTTGAACTCCTGACCTCAGGTGACCTGCCCACCTCAGCCTCCCAAAGTGCTGGGATTACAGGCATAAGCCACCACACTCAGCCAGGGCATCATATTTAATTTTCACAATCCCATGAGGTAGATACTATAATTAATCCCACTTTTCAGATGAAAAACACATACAGATAGTTTAAGTAACTTTTTCAAGAATACACAGCTAATAAATGATAACGTCAGGATTTTTAACTCTGAAAAACGGAATCCAGAACTCATGTACTTAACATGGTATTATTGGCCTATGTATTACTATAATACAATAAATTTCGTGAAAAATGTTTATACTTTAAAAATGCTCTTCCCTAGTATCCAACATAACTATACAATTAAACTGTGTAGTTATGATACTTGTGATACTTGTGTTGTACTTTTTTATATTTTCCAACATTCTAAAACTTTATGCACAACTATAACTTGTCAATTTACAATACAATTTTTAAAAAATCAACTAAAAATTTTAAACCCTCATTTTATTACACTTCTCTTTATAAATCCTTATTCTACTCTCTTGTATGACTGCAAAGTTAAGGATAAATGTGAAT
Source organism: Cacajao melanocephalus (assembly GCA_963573385.1). Taxonomy (NCBI): domain Eukaryota; kingdom Metazoa; phylum Chordata; class Mammalia; order Primates; family Pitheciidae; genus Cacajao; species Cacajao melanocephalus. Next base: position 30,677 of record CAUYLG010041714.1, read on the forward strand.
AAATATAGTATGGATGGCCTCAGCCATAAGTACACATATTTTTATTTGTAAAAACTAGAAAAATACATTGAAATGTTAAAATTTGCAACATTTGAGAGATCTGATTATAGATAATTATTATTTTCTACTTTAAATTTTTCTGATTTTTCAGAACGTTTTTGGTAAGCATACTATTTTTAATCAGAAAATGGTAAATATTATAAGGCATGAGTGGACAATTAGACAAATAAAGAAAAAATACAATTGCTTCAGAACAAATAAAAGTTTTTGGATAAATTTAAAAATCCAATAAGGCAAAAGAGATGTTTGGTAGACATTAAATTACATAAAACGGGAGCATATGTTTTGCAACATCCATGAAATGTTTATAAATGTTGATTATATGTTAGGTAATAAAGGCTCAGATGCAAATAGGAGGATTTATGCATATGACATTACACAAACAAAATTAGAATTACCAAAAATGTAAATATAAGAAAATTAAAAAGACATGTTGATTACAACATGAGATAAAATTTTTTAAATACTATGGTAAATCTAATGCCAATAAGTTTGAAAATCTAATTGAAATGGATGATTTTCTGTGTCAAAGAATTATCAAAATAAAGCAAGAATAGAAAATTTGAATAATTGACTACATAAGAATTTTTCTTTTGAGTTACAGTCTGCTTTAGAATTTATTTTTTATAATTTTAATTTCATTTTAAATTTTAGATTCAAGAGAGTCAGAAGTGCATGTGCTGGTTTGTCTCATGGGTATATTTCATGATGCTGAAGTTTGAGCTTCTGTTCATCTTATCACCCAAACAGTGAACATAGTATTCAGTAGGTAATTTTTCAACCATTGCCCTACTGTCTCTCTCCTCCCTTTTCAAGTCTCTGATATCAGCTGACCTAATCTTTATGTCCGTGTGTACTCAATGATTAGCTCCCATTTATAAGTGAGAATATAAAGTATTTGGTTTTCTGTTTCTGCATAAATTCACTTAAGTTAATGGCCTCCAGCTGCATCCCCGTTGCTGAGGAGGACATGCCATTTTTTTGTGGCTGTGTAGTATTCCATATACAGTTTATTTATCCAATCAACTATTGATAAGCACTTAGCTTAATTCTATGTCTTTGCTATTGTTGATAGTGCTGCAATAAACATGTGAGTGCAGGTGTCTTTTCATTAAAATGATGTATTTTCCTGTGGGTACGTACCCACTCATGGGATTGCTGGGTTGAATGGTAATTCTATGTTTAGCTCTTTGAGAAATCTAGATACTGTTTTCTACAGTGGTTGTAATAATTTGCTTTTCTTCCCACAGTTTATGTGTTCCGTTTTTACAGATTTCACGCCAGCATATATTGTTTTTGAACTTTTAATTATAACCGTTCTGACTTTTGTGAGATGAAATCTTATTATAATTTTGATTCACAATTCTGCTATGATTAGTGCTATTGAGCATTTTTTCATGTGTGTCTTGGTTGCTCACATGCCTTATTTTGAGAAGTGTCTGTTCATATCTTTTGCCTATGTTTTAATGGGGTTATCTACAGTTTTCTTGCTGATTTGTTCAACTTTCTTGTAGATTCTAGATATTAGTCCTTTGTTAAATGCATACTTGCAAATATCTTCTCCCATTCTGTAGATTATATGTTTACTCTGCTTATAGCTTTGTTGTTGTTGTTTGTTTGTTTCTTTTGCTGTGTAGAGCTTTTTAGTTTGATTAGGTCTCAACTGTCATTTCTTTTTTCATTTTCTCTTCATTTGCTTTTTGAGGATTGGTCATAAATTATTTGCCAGGACAATGTTTAAAAGAGTATTTTCTACTTTTTCTTCTAGCATTTTTATAGCTTGAGGCCTTAAATTAAATTATTTAATCTGTCTTGAGTTAATTTTTGTGTATGGTAAGATGTAGAAGTCTAGCTTCATTCTTCTGCATTATTTATTAAATAGGGTATTGTTTCACCTGCATTTATTTGCATCAACTTTGTCAAAGATCAGTTGGTGTAGGTGTGTGCATTTAATTCTGGGTTCTCTGTTTGGTTTCATTTGTCTATCTGTCTTTTTTTTGTACCGGTACCATGCTGTTTTGTTTTCTGTCATCTTGAAGAGTAGTTTAAAACTGGGAAATGTGATGTCTCTGGTTTTGTTCTTTTTGCCTAGGACTGTTTGGCTATGTGGGTTCTTGATTGTTTACATATTAATTTTAGATTTTTTTTTTCTAATTGTATAAAAATGATGCCTGTATTTTGCTAGGAATACTATTGATTGTACATATTGCTTTAGGATATTTTAATGATATTAATTCTTCCAATTAATGAGCATCAAATGTTTTTTCATTTGTTTGTGTCATTTATGATTTCTTTCAGTAGTGTTTTGTAGTTGTCTTTGTAATGACCATTCATCTTGTTGGTTAAATGTATTCCTAGCTATTTTATTATTATTTGGCTATTACAAATGGGTTTACCTTCTTGATTTGCTTCTCAGCTTCAAAGGTATTAGTGAATAGAAATGATAATGATTTTTGTACATTGGTTTATTAACCTCAAAACTTTACTGAAGTCATTTATCAGGTCTAAGAGACTTTTGGCAAAATTATTAGGATTTTCTGGGCATAGAATCATATCATTATTGAAGAGAAGTAATTTGGCTTCATCTCTTCCAATTTGGATGCCTTTTATTTCTTCTTCTTGGCTGATTTATCTCAGTAGGAATTCCACTACTATATTCAATAAGAGTGGTGAGAGTGGACAGCCTTGTCTTATTTAATTTCCTTGAAGGAATGCATCCAACTTTGTCCATTCACTATGATGTTGGTTGTGGGTTTGTCATAGATGGCTCTTATTCTTTTGAAGTATCTTCCTTTGATGTTTAGTTTTTTTAAATGTTTTTAACATAAAGGATTATAGATTTTATTAAATGTTTTTCTGTATCTATTGAAAAGATTTTACAGCTTTTGTTTTTAGTTCTGTTTATGTGATGATTCACAATTATTGACCTGCCTATGTGGAGCCATCCTTGTATCCAGGAATAAAGCCTACTTGCTCATGGTAAATTACTATATTAGACCATTTTTGCATTGCTATTAATATAAAGAAATACCTGAGACCAGGTAATTTATAAGGAAAAGAGGTTTAATTTGCTCACAGGTCTGCAGGTCACAGAGGAATCATGATGCTGGCATCTGCTCAACTTCTGGGAAGGCCTCAGGAAACTTATAATCATGGCAGAAGGCAAAGAGGAAGCAGGCACGTCACATGGACAGAGCAGGAGCAAGAGAGGGGAAGGGGGCAGGTACCGCACACTTTTAAATGACCAGGTCTCACTAAAACTCACTCACTATTGTGAGAACAACACCAAAGGCAATGTGGTCAAACCGTGAGAAATCACCCCCATGATTTAATCACCTCCCACCAGGCCTCACCTTCAACACTGAGGATTGCAATTCAAAATGAAATTGTGTGGAGACACAAATACAAATCACATAATTCCATCCCTGCCCCTCTAAATCTCAAGTTATTTTCACATTGCAAAATATAATCATGGCTTTTCAATAGTTTTCCAAAATCTTAGTCATTCTAGCATTAACTCAAAAGTTCAAAATCCAATGTCTCATCTGAGACAAGGCCAGTCTCTTCCACCTATGAACCTGTTAAATCACAAACAAGTTAGTTACTCCCAAGGCAAGGTAGGGTACAGACATTGAGTAAATACTCCCATTCCAAAAGGAAAAATGTCAAAAGAAAGGGGCTAAACACACCATGCAAGTCCTAAATCCAGCAGAGCACTCATTAAATATTAAAGCTCCAAAATTATCTCCTTTGACTTCATTTCCCACATTAAGGACACACTGCTACAAGCAGTGGGCTTATAAGGCCTTGGACATCTCTGTACCCATGGCTTTCCAGGGTTCAGCCCTAGAGGCTGCTCACACAGTTGTTGAATCACTGAAACTTTTCCATGCTTAGGGTGCAAGCTGCCAGTAGATTGCCAAGAGTTAGAGTCCCAAGACTCATCCACTCTTGCACTCTGTTCATCAACAGGTTTAACACCACATGGTAACCTCCAATGCTTATGTCAGCCTTTGTCCCCTGGAGCTACAGCCCAAACTGTATCTGGGCCCCATCTAGCTGATGCTGGAGCCAGGATCGCTGAGATGTGAAGAACAGTATCCTTACACTGTGCAGGGCAGCCAGACCCTGAGTGTTGCCTATGAAGACAATCTTTCCTCTTGGGCCTCAGGGCATGTGATGGGAAAGGCTGCTGCAAAGGTCTCTGAGATGCCTTCAAGTCTTTTTCCTCATTGTCTTGAATATTAGCAGTTGGCTTCCTTTTTGTTATGCAAATTTCTCTATCGAATAAATAAAATAAATGTGGAGTGTGAGCTCCACAGCTTGCTTGAATTTCTTTCCCAAGAAAGCATTTTCTTTCTCTGTCACATGGCCAAAGTACAAATTATTCAAATTCTTATGCTCTTCTTTCTTTTTAGTTGTAAGACCAAATTTAAGTCATTTATTTGTTCCTGCATATGAGCATAGACTGTTAGAAGCAGCCAGGCTAACTCTTGACTACTTTGCTGCTTAGAAATTTCTTCCACCAGATACAATAAATTATCATTCTCAAGTTCAAAGTTTTATAGTTCCCTAGGGTAGAGGTACAATGCAGCTAAATTCTTTACTAAGGAATGACAAAAGTGACCTTTGCTCCAGTTTCCAAAAAGTTTTCCATTTGTATTTGAGACCTTTGCAATCTGGACTTTATTGTCTGTATCACTATTAGCATTTTGGTCACAACAATTTACCCAGTCTTGCAGATGTTCTAAGCTTTCCCTCATCTTCCTGTCTTCTTCTGAGCTGTCTACTCTCTTTTAACCTCTGCCTGTTACCAAATTCCAAAGCTGCTTCCACATTTTCAGATATATTTGTAGCAATACAGCAATATTTTATTTCTAGTACCAAATGTCTGTAATAACCCATTCTTTCATTGCTACAAAGAAATATCTGAGACTTGGTAATTTGTAATTAATTAAAGAAGTAAAATTGGCTCATGGTTCTTCATGATGTACAAGCATGGCACCAACATCATTTGGCTTCTGGGGAGGCCTCAGGGAACTTTTACTTATGGTGGAAAGTGAAGTGGGAGCAGGCACGTCATGTGGCAAAAACATAAGTAAGAGACAGGCAGAGTGCCACACAGTTTTTAATAATCAGATCTAGTGAGAATGTAGTCACTAATGCAAGGATGGCACAAAAGTGATGATGAGAAACCATTCATGAAAAATCTGCCCCCATGATCTAATCTGCTCCCACCAAGCTCCACTTCCAACATTGTGGATTACAATTCAGTGTGAAATCTGTATGGGGACACAGATTCAAACCATATCAATTAACTGTTTATTGTGCTTCTGGATTTGGTTTGCTAGTAATTTTTTAGGATTTTTGTTTCTATGCTTATCAGAAATATTGGTTTGTAGTTTTATTTTTATGTGTGTGGATTCTTGCCAGGTTTTGATACCAGGATGATACTGGTTTATAGAATGAGTTGGGGATGAATTCTTCCTCCTTTAGTTTTTAGAACAGTTTCAGTAAGATTGGTACCAGGTCTTCTTTGTACGTCTGGTAGATTTGAACTTGAATATGTCTGGTCCAGGGATTATTTTGGTTGTCAGGTTTTATTTTTATTATTATTATTAATTTCATTTTTCAAGTTTTTACTGGTCTATTTAGGGTTACAATTCCTTCCTGGTTCAATGATAGGAAATTGTGTGTTTACAGAAATTGTTTTATTTCCTATAGATTTTTTAGTTTGCACAGAGGTGTTCATAGTAGTCTCTGGGGATCTTTTTCATTTTTGTGGAATCACTTGTAATTATTACATTTATCATTTTTAATTGTACTTATTTGGATCTTCACTTTTGTTCACAGTTAATATATAGTGGTCTATTTTGTTTATTTATTCAAAGAACAAACTTTTGATTTAATTGATTCTTTGTGTGTTTTTTGTTGTCTCAATTTTATTTAGTTCTGATCTAATTTTGGTTATCTCTTTTCTTCAACTAGCTTTGAGTATAGTTTTTCTTTCCTTTTTTATATTCCTTTGGGCATAACATTTGATTATTTACTTGAGATCCTTTTAACCTCTTGATGTAAATATTTAACTCTATAAACATTTCTCTTATTAGTTTTGCTATATCCCAGAACTTTGCATATGTTGTTTCTGTATTTGTACTGTTTTTTCAAAATTTCTGCCTTAATTTTATTGTTTACCCCAAAATCATTTGGGAAAAAGTTGTTTAGTTTCCATGCATTTGTATGGTTTTGATAGTTCCTCTTTGTATCAATATTTTGAGTTTTTTTTTCCCACTGTGGTCAGAGGAGATGCTTGGAATGATTTTAAATTTGTTGAATTTTTTGAGACTTGTGTGACAAATATGCAGCCAATTGTAGGTTTTTTTCATGCACAGATGTGAGGAAGGTATTCACTGTGATTGTTGGATGCAGTATTCTGTGGATGTCTATTAGGTTCAATTGGTCAATTGTCAAATATAAGTCTAGAATTTTTTTGGTTAGATTTCTACCTTCATAATCTGCCTAAAGCTATTGGTGTGGTGTCAAAGTCTCCCACTATTATTGTGTGGCTTTCTAAGTCTTTTCTAAGTTCTAGTAGTAATTATTTTAAAAATATGGGTGATGTAATATCAGGTACATATATGTTTAGAATAGTTAAACCTTCTTGTAGAACTAAACATTTTATTATTATGCAATTCCCTTTTTTGTGCTATTTTACTGGTACAGGTTTAAAATCTATTTTTATATATATATATATAAAATATATATTATCCTTCTCTTTATCTTGAGTATATGGGTGTTGTTACATGTGAGATGGGTTTCTTGAAGACAGCAGAGATATGGGTCTTATTTTTCTATCCAGTTTGCCATTCTGTGACTTTTAGAAATATATATATATATATATATATATATAAATATATATGTAAATATAAATATATATATATAATACTTATAATACTTTAAGTTCTGGGATACATCTGCAGAATGTGCAGGTTTGTTACACAGCTATACACATGTCATGATGGTTTGCTACACCCATCAACCTATAATCTACATTAGGTATTTCTCCTAATGCTTTCCCTCCCATTGCCCATCACCCCCTTACAGAATCCAGTGTGTGATGTTCCCCTCCCTGTTTCCTTGTGTTCTCATTGTTCAACTCCCACTTAAGAGTGAGAACATGTGGTGTTTGGTTTTCTGTTCTCATGTTAGTTTGCTGAGAATGATGGATTCCAGCTTCATCCATGTCCCTGCAAAGGACATGAACTCATCCTTTTTTATGACTGCATAGTATTCCATGTTGCAAATGTGCCTTTTCAGTGGAGTGTTTATCTTTTAAGTGGGGTGTGTAGGATGTTTATGTTCAAAGTTAATATTGATATGTGAAATTATTTTTTTTCTGTTATAATGTCATTAGCTAGTTGCTTTGTAGTCTTTACTGTGTTGTTGTTTTATGGGGCCCATGTGCAATATGCTTACTTGTGCTTTTGTTCTGATAAGCATTATTCTTTTGTTTCCATGTTTACAACTCCCTTAAGCATCTTTTGTTGGACTCAACTGGTCGTGGTGAATTCCCTTAGTGATTGCTTGTCTAGGAAAGACTTTTTTTCTTCTGTGTTTCAGAAGCTTAGTTTGACAGAATGTAGAATTCATGACTGGTATTTCTTTTCTTTTACATGAACAAGAAAATTTTTGAAAAAGTATTAAATTAATTTCCAACAAAGACTAAACCTAATGTGTTATTTAAAAGTTTCAATTAGCACATAATTTCAATTCTTTATCATTACTAATAAAATCCAGAAATGAAAGTAAACTTTTAATTTACTTTGTAATGCAGCTTTTATTCTTATTGCAAAATACAAGAAATAATGTAATGTATAAATATAGAGTCAAAAATGCTAAATAAAATGCTGGCAAACATAATTCAGCAATGCATTAATTTCTTAATATTACCATATGTAAGCAGTAAATTTGTAGCATAATCTATTGAAGCATGATTTTAATGTAAATTTAAGAACAATAAGAACTGCTCAACATAATGTTTTCTCATATATAAATTAATCTGCAATATCAATCCTTCTTTTCGTGTTCCCAAACTGAAAATAAAACTAACTTTAAGGGGAAAATCCAAACACTTGTCAATCTGTGAGAGATGGATTAATAAAGTAACAAGAATTATCTGACTGTCTCTTACTAGTTATTTTCAAGTGGTCAAAGAGGACAGAAAACACATATGTATCATATGATTTTCATTATTTTATCAGCAATGGAATCCAATGATGGATTCTACCATTAGGTTCCAGAACAAATGACCTTTAGAATGTCTTCAGCCACTTGGCAACCTATGTATACTTGACCCATAGAAGGTAATTTTTAGTTTTCAAAGTACACGATCAGTCTCAACAAAGTTTGAGAAAGAAGAAATATTTGCTAACAGTCTGTATAGACAGTCTCTGTTCAGGCCAAAAAACTGTTATATATATATATATATATATATATATATATACACACATATATATCAGACACACATATATGTGTTTGTGTGTGTGTGTCTGATATATATATATATATAACATATATGTGCATAGTGCATATGTGCATATATATGTTTTATACATATATATGCACATATGTGTGTGGTGTGTATGTGCATATATACGTGTTTTACACATATATATAGATAGAAAGAGAGAGAGAGACAGACAGACAAAATTTAAACAAAGTATAAAACATGAGTCAATGTTGTATTTTGGGGACATCTAGTATATTTTTAAAACTAAGATCCGTGTCTTTTAGAAGGATAGCTTTAAAGACTTTCATCATATAATTAATGGGCCACCAAGAAATACAGGTCCTCATTTCACTGCATTAAAAAGCAAATTTCTTCTTGCTATTCAAAACACATGAAGTGTTTGAGGGAGAGAAACTTAGCCTATGTTTTTCTTTGGAAAATCAAACATACTTAAACAAGTAATACTGAGTTGCTTTCTCATTGCCACAGCAATGAGTCGCTAGTTCCTGATACCCAGTGTGGCTATACTTGGATTTTTGACATATATCTAAAGATGTCTTGGACACACATTCCTTCCAACCACAAACCAAATGAGGGTGACTGAGTTCTCCCTATGATTGAAAACACATACAAACCATAAGGAAGGCACGTCAGAATAATAATATATTTGTAAATGATGTAAAAAATGAGAGAGACTATGGGAAGAAGCCAGTCTTAGTTTTCCCTTACTTTTTCTTCACTTCTACCTGCTTTAGAGATTGTTTTATTTCCCTAGTATGAGTGGACAGAGGCTTTGTTTCTTTTCTCTGCTGTTGTGACAGTCTCTGTCCTGTCATTCTTTTCTTCACTCACTCAAATAATCATGATAGTGAAATAAATGCTTGACTTTCAGTCAAACAGACAGGCTTCAGGTCCTGGTATTTACACTTACCAGTGGTTTGACCTCATGCATGTTGTTTTACGTTATTTCTCTGGGACTTTCTGAGCCTCAATTTTCTCATATATTAAGAGAAGCTACCAATATTTTCCTCTCAAGACTGTCATGAAAGTTAAATAATGAGTATGAAAGGGCTCTAATTTGTTTTGTTATTCACTCTGTACTTGCAATGAATAAAATTCCCTTTTCTAGGTCTCTGAGGGTATAAGGTGAAATAAGACAATCTCCACCTTTGAAGCAATTCATTAAGATCTATATATTTTCTATCCTACATTCTACCCTATATATGTGCTTATCAAAACTTAACCAGTTTATGCCTCATTCCATCAGGCATAATAAAATGATTTTATATTAATTTCTTCAAGATAAAATGATTTTTATTAATGTGTTCATGCCTCTTGAAGGCATCATGTATTATCCTTCAGGATATATATACATTTCAAATTGAGTTTTTGGAGACTATGTGACAAAGGAATGACTATCAGTGGGAATTCTGAATGTCCCACCTTCCCAAAGTTCAGCTTTCTGTAAATAATATATAGAAGTGGTTTTGTGTGCTGACAGTGCTTGAAGACTAGTATTGTTAATAGGTTAGTGCAAGGAGAAAAGATAACTCCTTTTCAGGAAAGCAATTTAGCAAAATATATCAAGAACTTTAAAGATGTAATTGCACCTTGAGGAATATCTTAGTAAGTTACATTTGAAAAAACTGACTTCCAAATAAAGGTTTATTCTAGTGTAAACAATTGTAAGCAGTGTAAATGATAAATATCAAATGAATTAATACATAAAATATACCATATCTATCTGACATAATGTAGAGCCATTAAAATTACTTTATGAATATTTTAATGAAATAAGAAAACACTTTTGTTACAATGATGATTAATACAAAGTGCAAGTTGGATTTGATATGAATATACAAACTTATATATGCAATATAAGCCAACTATATACAATAGATTCATAATATAAAATATATATTTTAAAAGTTAAATATTTACTTATTAATTAAATGGATCTCTATTGAACACTTACTATTTACTAGGTGCTTTCCTTACACTGGGTATATACAGGTGATCAAGACAAAACAGTTTCTCCCCTCACAGAATAAAAATAGCAGAGAAAAAGCTAGTTATTTATTATAATGGGTGTGATAAAGGAAATAAGTGGAGTTATGCAAAGTAAAATATTTACAGGAAACTAACTTAAGAGTAGGTGGTAAATGAAAGATTTGTTGAAGTGACATTTATGTGGAGTCCTGAATAATGTGAAGATGCCAGTCAGCAAAGACTTGGGCAAAGGCTGTTTGGCAGAAGAGATGGCATGTGCAAAGACTCTGATGAGATAATTGAGTTGACATGTCCATGTAACATGAATAGAACATGATTGCAGATAATAGTGAGGTATAGAAAAGTGGTATATCATACATTTGGAGAGGTAAGTATGAGCTAGATTATGGATTTCCTTGCAGCTATGATTAAAAAGTTTCAGTTTTGTTTTAAGAGGAATAGTAAGCCATTGAATGGCTAAAATATTCATTACCCATATGGAACCACAAGAGAGCCCACATAGCCAAGACAATCCTAAGCAAAAAGAGCAAAGCTGGAGGCATCATGCTACCTGACTTCAAACTATACCACATGGCTATAGTAATCAAAACAGCACGATTCTTGTACCAAAACAGAGATATTGAAGAATGGAACAGAACAGAGTCCTCGGAGGCAATGCCGCACATCTACAACCATCAGATCTTTGTCAAACCTGACAAAAACAAGCAAAGGGGAAAGGATTCCCCATTTAATAAACGGTGTTGGGAAAACTGACTAGCCATGTGCAGAAAGCTGAAACTGGACCCCTTCCTGACACCTTACACTAAAATTAACTCCAGATGGATTAAAACCTTAAACATAAGACCTAACACGATAGAAATCCTAGATGAAAACCTAGGCAAAACCATTCAGGACATAGGCATAGGCAAGGACTTCATGACTAAAACACCAAAAGCATTGGCAACAAAAGCAAAAATAGACAAATGGGATCTAATTAAACTCCAGAGCTTCTGTACAGGGGGGAAAAAAAAAACAGTCATTAGAGTGAACTGGCAACCAACAGAATGGGAAAAAAATTTTGCAATCAACCCATCTGACAAAGGGCTAATATCCAGAATCTACAAAGAACTAAAATAGATTTACAAGAAGAAAACAAGCAAACCCATTCAAAAGTGGGCAAAGGATATGAACAGACACTTTTCAAAAGAAGACATATATGAGGCCAACAAACATGAAAAAATGCTCATCATCACTGGCCATTAGAGAAATGCAAATCAAAACCACAATGAGATATCATCTCATGCCAGTTAGAATGGCGATCATTAAAAAATCTGAAGACAACAGATGCTGGAGAGGATGTGGAGAAATAGGAACACTTTTACACTATTGGTGGGAGTGTAAATTAGTTCAACCTAGACCACTTTTAATTAAGAAAACTAGCATCTGAGTGCAATGGCTCATGCCTGTAATCCCAGCAGTTTGGGAGGCCAAGGTAGAAGGATTGCTTGAGCCGAAGAGTTCAAGACCAGCCTGGGCAACAGAGAGAGATCCCGTCTATACAAAAAAATTAAAAATTAGCTGGATGTGTGGTTGCCCGCTTGTGGTCCCAGCTACTCGGGAAGCTGAGGTGAAAGGATCTCTTGAGCCTGGGAGGTTGAGGCTGTGGCGAGCTGTGATCACACCTCTGCACCCTAGTCTAGACGACACAGGGAGATTGTCTCTAAACAAAAGCATACAGGGTAAAATTTTAGCAAATGAGGAATCTGGATATACAGTTCTTTGTACTATTCTTACAAGTTTCCTGCTAAGTTTGAAATTATTTCAAAATAAGCATTTTATTTTATTTATTTATTTTTATTTTGAGACCGAGTCTCGCTCTGTCGCCTAGGCTGGAGTGCAGTGGTGCAATCTCAGCTCACTGCAACCTCTGCTATCTGGGTTCAAGAGATTCTTGTGCTTCAGCCTCTCAAGTAGCTGGGATTACAGGCGCCCGACACCACGCCTGGCTAATTTTTGTATTTTTAGTAGAGACGGGGTTTCACCACGTTGGCTAGGCTGGTCTCAAACTCCTGACCTCAAGTGATCCACCAGCCTCAGCCTCCCAAAGTGCTGGGATTACAGGTGTGAGCTATGCACCCAGCACAAAATAAGCATTTTACAATGCAAAATAAAATATGGTGGGAAAGAGAAGAAATCCTCTATCTTAGAACTAAAGAATGCCTACAAACATACTTATTCTGTATGTCGACATGTATGTACATAGGACTTCCATGTCGGCACGTTTTGCTCAAGGGTTTCCTGGCCCTTTCTTGTACTGATAGTCTAGGGAAGCCCTTCTTGTCTGTAATGGGTTTGATGACTGGGCCCATCTACTGGTACTGAGGAAGCCAATGCCCAGAGGGCAGTGGCCAGTTAAGGTCCAGGAAGATGAGGTCTTCCTGAAGAATAGTTAGAGGATTAAAGAATTAATGGGATTTCGCTGGGTACAATAGCTCATGCCTGTAATCCCAACACTTTGGGAGGCTGAGGCCAGTGGATCACTTGAGGTCAGGAGTTTGAGACCAGCCTAGCCAACGTGGTGAAACTCTGTCTCTACTAAAAATACAAAAATTAGCCAGGTGTGGTGACACGCATCTGTAATCCCAGTTACTTGGGAGGCTGAGGCAGGAGAATCACTTGAATCCAGGAGGTAGAGGGTGCAGTGAGCCGAGATCGCACCACTGCACTCCAGCCTGAGCGACAGAGCAAGACACCATCTCAAAAAAAAAAAAAAAAAAAAAAAGGAATGAACGGGGCTTAGCCAAGTGACAGCTGGGGTTGGAGTGAAAGTAACAGTTCCAGTTTCCTAAGAAGAAGGGTTTGTGATCTAGATTAGGCCCCTTTTTCTTCAGAGAGTTGGGGAGTTCATGGTATTAAAAGTACCTGAATCGCTAAATATTTGTGGAATAAATGGGTAAATGATCCTTTCATTCAAAATATACTTTAATGGCAGAAAGTTATCAGACAGGGTCTTCTCCTCCTCCTTGAAATCAAGATAAAAATAACAGAACTTCATGGTGTAGTTTTTTTTTTTTTTTCATTTCTTTCTAGAAAAGAGATCTGTACCCTCTGCACATAAGTGGGTGCTTCCACTTTTTGGCTAAAAGGGTTTAAATGACCAGTTATATATAGGCTAAATAAATCATTTTCTTGTATATTATTTTACACATAAACAGCCACTTATGTTCTAAAAATTCTTTTAATACAGATTTTTAAAAATTGCTCCAAATGTTTTTAATCTTTTTGATAGACATATATTTACTTCCTGTCTGTTTTTTTTTTCATTTTTCTTTTTTTTGAGATGGAGTCTTGCTCTATCGCCCCAGCTGGAGTGCAGTGGCGCAATCTTGGCTCACTGCAACCCCCACCTCCCCGTTTCAAGTGATTTTCCTTCCTCGGCCTCCCGAGTAGCTGGGATTACAGGCACCTGACACCATGTCCAGCTAATTTTTGTATTTTTGTAGAGAGAGGGTTTTGCCATGTTGGCCAGGCTGGTCTTGAACTCCTGACCTCAAGTAATCCACCCCCTCAACCTCCCAAACTTCTGGGATTACAGGCATGAGCCACCGCACCCAGCCGCTTTTTCAAACTATATTTTCTCTTTCTGAAAAGATAATATTCAAATCCAAGAAACATGATAATGGTGTAAAATCTGGGAAATAAAAGAATAGAGCGAAATAAGCCATAATCTCTTCAGTAATAACCATGGTTTACTACTGTGGTATATTCCTTTTTAATGCATTTTTTCTGAAGCCTTTATATGTCTCTATCTTTTAAATACATTTTTAAATGAGAATAGGAATCTGAGGGGAATAAAAGCTGCAGTATAAAATATGTGCAGGCTCATTCACATGATGGAAATCTTTTCCGGAACCACTGGGTATTCTTAGAAACCATTTCTACCGCCACCTAGACTAAAAGGAAGTGCAGACTCCATCAGTCGTTAGCCGACCAGCTGCTGAGAACCCTTTGGCAGGAGTGTGGGAGGAGAGGAATTCTTGTTCCTGATTCGCTGATGGGTGTCTGCAATGTCTTCTGTGTATGCCTGACTATGGCTCAGAATACAGGGCCCTCTGCTGGGCTATGTGGAAAATTCCATCCAGGGAATTTTCTGGAAAGAACCAAGCCATGGAAGAATGTAGGGGAAATATTCTAAGAACCAAAGAAAACAACTAAGTACTCATTTGACTTGATACAAATTGGAAACTGCTTGGCAGAGACAATATTGAGGTGGTCAAATTAGAAAGCTCACCCCCACATACATGTCCACCCTCCTTTTTGTTATAAACGTCTGAGATGTACTGATGTGTGAAGTTATTTTTAAAAGTTAATGACTAAAATGGGCCGAGCTCAGTGGCTCTCACCTGTAATCCCAGCACTTTGGGAGGCTGAGGTGGGCCGTGGTGCACACCTGTAATCCCAGCTACTCGGGGAGGCTGAGGCAAGAGAATCGCTTGAACCCAGGAGGTGGAGGTTTGAGTGAGCCGAGATCACACCACTGCACTCCAGCCTGGGCGACAGAGTGAGACTCTCTTAAAAAAAAAAGAAAAGTACACTTTATCATCACTCCGGAAAGCAAACCTGTGTAATTTTATTTTTTATTTTATTTTATTTTTTTGAGACAGAGTCTCGCTCTGTCACCTAGGCTGGAGTGCAGTGGCGCAATCTCAGCTACTGCAACCTCTGCCTCCCAGGTTCAAGGGATTCTCCTGCCTCAGCCTCCTGAGTAGGTGAGATTACAGGCGTGGCCCACCACACCCAGCTAATTTTTGTATTTTCAGTAGAGACGGGGTTTCACCATATTGGTCAGGCTGGTCTCAAACTCCTGAGCTTGTGATCTGCCTGCCTAGGCCTCCCAAAGTGCTGGGATTATAGGCGTGAGCCACCGCACCCGGCCAAAACTGTGTAATTTTAAATATTCATAAGTTTATTATCTTCAAAATCTAAATGAACTTTATTTGTTTTATTATGATGATGATGATGAGACAAGGTATCACTCTGTCACCTAGACTGCAGTGCAGTGGTGCTATCATAGCTCACTGCAGCCTTGAACTCATGGGCTCAAGTCATCCTCCCACCTCAACACCCCCTCACTGCAGCCCCACCACAACCTCAGCTCCTGTTAGAGATAAAATGCTCTTTCCTAGGTACACCCTTTCTGCAGAAAGTAAAATTGCCTTGCTAAGAAAACTTTTTGTCTGAATGCCAATTTTTCCTTGTGGCACCTAGGAACAAGCATTTTGTCTCTAACAATTCCCCCCAGCAGTAGCTGGGACTATAGGCATGCACCACCACGCCTGGCTAATATTTTTTATTATCTTTGTAATGACGAGGGTCTCCCTATATTGCCCAGGCTGGTCCCAAACTCCTGGGCTCAAGTGATCCTTCTTCCTCGGTCTCCCAAAGTGCTGGGATACAGGCATGAGCCACCTCACCCAGCCTGTTTTTTAAAAATATTAAACTTCCGGCCAGGCACGGTGGCTCACTTCTGTAATCCCAGCACTTTGAGAGGCCGAGGCAGGTGGATCACAAGGTCAGGAGTTCAAGACCTGGCCAAGATGGTGAAACCCTGTCTCTACTAAAATTACAAAATTTAGCCGGGCGTGGTGGTGTGTGCCTGTAATCTCAGCTACTCAGGAGGCTGAGGCAGGGAATTGCTTGAACCTGGGAGGCAGAGTTTGCAGTGAGCCGAGATCATGCCACTGCACTCCAGCCTGGGTGACAGAGCAAGACTCTGTGTCCAAAAAAACAAAAAACAAAACAAATATTAAATTTCCTATCCACCTGGAGTAGTGTAAAATTGTTCTGTGATTCGGCAGTTTTCTTCTCAGGATTAGTTGTCTCTAGCCACATGTTGGAGCAGAGAATGCCATGAAACCATCGGATTAGGTGCTGGGAACCCTTTGAGGAGAATCTTTAGACATTTCTGGTGTTAGTGTAGGCTTATTCTTTGCTCCTCATATAACCTAGTTAGTTAAGATATTAACAAAAGAGAAGAGGGTAATATCTAAATTCTTTATAGACTTTTATATAATGAGATATTAATACATCCATTAAAACAAATGTACTCACTTGGAAAGATGCCATTATTTTATTGCCAAGTGAATAAAAATAGCTTGCAGAGCAATATGTACTCACTGATCTCATTTTCCTTAAAAATATTATCTTGATATAAGATCAGCAAAATGTTCCAAAGCACATACAAAGAATTAAAATTTTAGGGGGCCTAATTCATCAATTTTTTTTCATGACTTCTAATTTGTCAATTATAAAAAAATAATTTTCCCTTGTTTTAATGTAATACTCCCAAGTTTGTTGATTGGTTTTATTTTGTTTTTTGTTTAGCATTTAGAGCTCCTACCTAGATGGAATTTATTCTGACATGAGAAGTAAGATAGATATTGAATTTTCTGATCGGGCGTGGTGACTCAGGCCTGTAATTCCAGCACTTTGGGAGGCTGAGGCCGGTGGATCA
The DNA here is from genome assembly GCA_963573385.1 of Cacajao melanocephalus. Classification (NCBI taxonomy): domain Eukaryota; kingdom Metazoa; phylum Chordata; class Mammalia; order Primates; family Pitheciidae; genus Cacajao; species Cacajao melanocephalus. The sequence goes on from CAUYLG010041714.1 coordinate 47,749, forward strand.
CGAGGTCAGAAGATCGAGACCATCCTGGCCAACATGGTGAAACCCCGTCTCTATTAAAAATACAAAAATTAGCCGGGTGTGGTGGCGCGCGCCTGTAGTCCCAGCTACTCGGGAGGATGAGGCAAGAGAATGGCTTGAACTCGGGAGGCAGAGGTTGCAGTGAGCTGAGATCATGCCACTACACTCCAGTCTGGTGACAGAGCGAGACTCTGTCTCAAAAAAAAAAAAAAAAAGATAGATACTGAATTTTCTTTTTTATTTCCCCAAGTAACAACTAGGGGACCCTAGAAATAATTGAAAGTTATTTGAATTTCACAGGAAAATAGAACTTTGAAGTTCTCAGGTAATGAAGCTTTCAGTGGAAGAAAAATTTCAGAACCCTTTAAATATTGCACTTAACCAGGCATGGTGGCTAGCACCTGTAATCTCAGCTACTCTGGAGGCTGAGGCAGGAGGATTGCCTGAACCCGGAAGGCAGAGGTTGCAATAAGCCGAGATCGAGCCACTGCACTCCAGCCTGGGCGATAGAGGGAGACCCTGTCCGTGAATTAGGCCATTCTTGCATTGCTATAAATACCTGAGACTGGGTAATTTATAAAGAAAAGAGGCTTAATTGGCTCACAGTTCTGTGCAGGACTGTACAGGAAGGAGCCTGGGGAGGACTCAAGGAGCTTTTACTCATGGAGGAAGGCAAAGTGGGAGCAGGTATCTCACATGGCAGAGCAAGAGCAAAGGGTGGGGTGATGCCACACATTTTAAACAACCAAATGTCTCATGAAGTAAACCTACTCATTATTGTGAGGACAGCACCAAGCCATGAAGGATCCACCCCCACGACCCAATCACCTCCCACCAGGCCCCACCTCAAACACTGGGGGATTTGGCAAGGACATATATTCAAAATATATCACCCCATCTCTAAAGAAAAGTTTTAAAATAAATAACTAAAAATAAATATTTGCACTTTTTTTTTTTGAGACGGACTTTCGCTCTTGTTGCCCAGGCTGTGGTGCAATGGCGCAATTTTGGCTCACTGCAACCTCTGCCTCCCGGGTTCAAGTGATTCTCCTGCCTCAGCCTCCCAAGTAGCTGGGATTACAGGCCTGTGCCACATGTTACAAAATATCCTGACATTGGTCTGTTTTTGTAGTGATTAGCTTAATTGCCTGTTTTATGGCATTTTCTTCCTCTACATCTGACTACTTAAAAAGTGCAGATATAGGCTGGACATGGTGGCTCATGCCTGTAATCCCAGCACTTTGGGAGGCTGAGGCAGGCGAATCACCTGAGGTTGGCAGTTCGAGACCAGCCTGACCAACATGGAGAAACCTGGTCTCTACTAAAAATACAAAATTAGCCAGGCGTGGTGGCGCATGCCTGTAATCCCAGCTACTAGTGAGACTAAGGCAGGAGAATCGCTTGAACCCTGGTAGGTGGAGATAGTGAGCCGAGATTGTGCCATTGCACTCCATCCAGCCTGGGCAACAAGAGTGAAACTCTGTAAAAAAAAAAAAAAAAAAAAAAAAAAAAAGAAAAAAATAAAGAACAATAAAAAGGAAAAAAAAAAAATGAAAAAAAAAAGGAATATATTATCAACTGCAAATAAAAAAACCAAGATAAAAACTCC
>CAUYLG010041716.1:0-43173 GCA_963573385.1 Cacajao melanocephalus
GGACGCCCCTTCCCCGCACAGCTGGACCTTCCCGGTTCAGCTGTGCTTACTGTGAAACTCAGTCCTCAGCGCTTCCAATTGCTGTTCTCCTTGTGGGGTTGGGACCAGCCGAGCCGGACTCAAAGGGCACCCCGTCCCGTATACTCCGCACTGAGAGGCGCCGTGCCGGGGCGCCGGCAAAACAGCCGTGCCAGCCAAAAAAGTCGCGCTGGCGACCCCTGTGGCTCCTCCGCCGGGAATCTCCCAGTCTATGGGCAACAAAAATTCGTCTGAAAGTGCGGCATCCACTCGCTCTCTGCGCTTTCACTGGGAGCTACAATCCTGAGCTGTTGTTAATCGGCCATCTTGGATCGATAGTATCCTTGGGTTTTAAATACCTTAAATAAATTTCAGTTCACAGAATTGATAAGGTAAATTACTGACACCTTCTCTAGACCCTGAAGCTTCAGACTTAGGGAATGTTAAAGTTGTTGATCACTAACGCTTACTGACAATGCATGGCAAAGCAGCCTATTCCTCCTAGACCTTGTGAGAGGAGAGACCTGCCAGGAACACTGTCCCAGGGGCTGCTGTAAGTAGATGGGGATGGGCGATTAGAAACCTCCAAGCACAGCAGAACACATTACCTTAGCAAGAGAAAAGTGAAGAAAACACTGAGGGAATCAAAGTATGTAACCAAGAAAATCTCTACCTAAAACTCTTGCACAAATACCCCCAGGGATGCCATAGAGTGACAGTTCATAAGAAACCCTTCTCTAAGCAAACCTTTTCACCTCAGTCTATTAGAGCTTATTTTCCACTTTCTTTTTTAATTGTACTTTAGGTTCTGGGGTACACGTACAGATCATGCAGGATTGTTGCATAGGTACATACATGGCAAGATGGTTTGCTGCCACCATCCCCCCATCACCTATATCTGGCATTTCTCCCCATATTATCCCTCCCCACCCTCCCCATCCCCCACTGTCCCTCCCCAACCCCCCCCACCCCACAACAGACCCTAGTGTGTGATGCTCCCCTCCCTGTGTCCATATGTTCTCATTGTTCAACACCCACCAATGGAAACCAGTGAGAAAACAGAATCAACTACCAAAATCCACTTTGCAGCCAAATTATAGCACCCATCTCTTTTATTAAGCCAGGAATATGTGCATTTGGCCCAGGGTAGCTTAAAAGCAATCAAGTGAAGTTAACTTCATGCCAATTTGAGTTCACAGTTCTAACCACATACATTGTTCTATATTGCTATACAAAGAGTTGAGGTTGCTTTGTTTTAGTGTGTTAATTCTAAAAATTCAACCCTATAGTAAGAGTTGCACAATGAAATCTGTGTAACTTTCATCTAAGCTAATCAACTGTTAACATCTTACCACACAAGTTTTCTCTCTCCCTTCTGCTTTCTCTCTCCCCCTCCTTTGCTGTCTCTCCCCGTCCTTCTCTCTCTCTCTCTCTCACTTCAACTCTAAATACACCATTACGTATGACAGTATTATTGTATATTACCATAATACCATATGATATCCAAGAAATTTAACATTGATAGACCTATTATCTAATAGACATTTCATGTTTAAATTTTCCCAGTTATCCCAATCATGTCCTTTATAGCTCTTTGTTCATTTTCTGATTCATAATCCAATCTGAGCTGAAGCACTGCATTTGCTTGTTATATCTTTTTGGTCTCCTTTGGTCTGGAACATTCCCTCCACGCACATACACCCTTTTTTGTTTTTTAAAAACTGACATTTTTAGAGTCTATGCTCTTTGGGGTAGGAGATCTTATAATGTGAATGTGTCTGATTAATATCTTTTTATTAGATTCAAGTCAAAGGTTTTGGCAAGTATACTACATAAGTGATAATGTACTCATCCCACTGCACTTCATCAAAAACCACATAATGTCAGTTTGTCCCATTATTGGTCATTCTAAGTGTGGTCACTGGATTAAGGTGGCATCTGCCATATTTGTCCATTGTAAAGCTACTTGATTCCTTTGTAATTAATAAGTAATGTGTGGATGTTACTCCAAGGCCATGTGAATATCTGCTTCCCCAAATTGTTGTTGTTTTTTAATCACTGCAATTATTTTGATCCCTCTCTTACAGATTCAAGCAGTAATCAGAAGACAGAGGCATGGTCTTCATTCGCTTCACTCTCTCTGCAAATCCCATTTGGCACTGGCTAATGATAATGAAGCCTTTGGCACTTTTTTCCTATAGATGCACTTACAGGAGAGAACTCCATTTCTAAAACGCATTTCACCAAAGCATAGTGAAAGCAATTACCAATACTCAATTACTCCAGCTTCACTCCATCACTGTAGATAGTCTTAAATGCTATGCAAGGGTGGTTTTGAATATCCTGAATGTGAAAATTGGCCTACAATAACAAAGAAAGGCTCAGAAGTCTTCGATAGCTCCCAAGAACTAGCCAATACAACCCAAACTCCTTATCTGACACTCAGGCTTAACTGGATGTGACCCCAGCTCCCACCCCTCTCTCCTGACTTCCCTACGTCTCAGACCAAACTGAGTTTCCCTCTTCTTCTGTACCCCCATGCTTTTCCCTTGCCCATTCTGAATCTTCTGTCTTGAATGCCCTAATTCTCATCATAGAATTACAAATTTTACTTAGCTTTGAAGGGCAAGGTCACATTTTTACTCTTTCACAAATGTTTGCTTAAAAAAAAAAAAAAGCTTTCCCCTTTTCTAAGTTCTCTTAATCTGTGACAATAAGGGCCCTTGTTATAGTTTGTACTTCTGCACGTGTCTTATCTTCCCATGTGGCTGAAATGGAGGCCGTGATATCTCAATGGTACACTGAGCTTGTGTTCAGAACATCAGTGACATTCTAATACCAAAATGTTTTTGAAAGAACTTGATATCCAAAAACAATTTTTTAAACATTTAAGTAGTTATCATGGGAGCAATTAGAACTGCTGGAATTGTTTATATATGTTTATAATTAGTATATTTTTATTTTGCATTACATTCGGGAAACAGGAGAAGGGAGCACTATGGTTCTTAGGACCCCATATATCTTAATCTAGCCCTGGCTGAAAACTCTTAAGAACAGAATTGGTGTTATTTCTCCCCTAGCCCCAGGCCTAGCATCATCTGCTATGCATGGTAACTGCTCAATAAGTAGTTACTGAACAACTGAAAGCTTGGAGTCACACCCATTGCTTGTGCTCCTTTGAGGATGGAACGACATTCCCCTCTCTCCATCCCCCGACCATTTCTCCCTTAGCACATCTCATCAGAAATAAATAGAGGCCTCAGCCCTCTGTGCCTAGCCACTGGCAGAGGGCAGAGGACTGGCCATGGACCTTTGGCCACACACTGGCATATCTGAATTCAAGACCTTCGCTGCCCTGTGATCAACACATGCACTACTCCACCCTCTGTGGAAAACTGAAAGATCCTGTCCATGGTGACAACTGGAGAGCAATCTTACTTCTTTGGCTATATCTGGGGTCACTCTCAGCACCACTCAGAAAGAGTATGACACAGCGTCGGTGGTCACATCCTCTGAGAAGCCTCCTGAGGGCAGGACCTTCCAGCACAGCCCGCAGGGTCCTTGGTTACAGCATCAGAACACTCCAGACACTTCACTATGGCCCAGTGAGTACCAACTACATGCAGATGCTGGCCACAGCATGGGAAACTCAACACCAGGGAAGACTCAATTGCCACCCAAAAGGAGCATTACAACCAAGTCACAGAGCCCACGCTGAAAAATTTGAAGCACCCAAGATTCACACAAGGCAATGTGAGGTGAAGAGTCTGGAAAGCCTTACAATAGAAAAATCACCTTTAATGGCAGCCCATATTTTGCCCAGCACTAAAGTACACAAACCATTTTAACATTTGCTGTCTCAGTACACTCTCCCAGGGGCCCTGTGAGATGGGCAGGTCAGTAGCATTCAATATGAAACCAGGTAAAGCTCCATACCCTGGGTGGTCTTTTTTATAAGGCCTCACCGTGTTCCAGCCTCTATTTAGGTCACTTCTGTAAACCTTCCATGAGTACAGCTCATTTCCAGGCCTTGTACCAGGTGCTGGGCATGCAGAAAGTTCCTTGGAGCATAAACTATGTGCAAGATACTCATGCATTTAGAGACACATTCCTTGTGCTGGTGGTATAATGATGAGCATCGCTGCCTTCCAGAGATGCATTTCCTCCAGGGTTCAGTTCAAGAAATAGAAATGAAGGTGCCTGCCTTTGAGGAGTTATCCAGCTGTTGTGCCACTTTTCATACCATCTTGAGTGAACTGTTGGCCCATCTGTCTTTTCTTCTAGGCTGTGATCTTCTTTAGAAAATGGGCATCTCTGTGACTCCAAGGCAAATCTCAGGGCTGGGCACATTGCAACATCATTTCAAAGACAGGCTTCTGTGATCGTAGACAGTCCCAGAGCTCAGCCCTGTATATGCACTCACTGAGCTCCACCCTCAGGCTTTCAGGCTGCAGGCCTTCCTGACCCATACTTCTGTGTACCACCTCTCCACGTCTCTCCATAGCTCTAATTGAGGAGGATGGTGCCTCTCCATAGCAATAACATGAGGATGATGCCTGGGCAGACACAGCCAGCACTCTTTCCTCTCAGTGGTAGTGCAGCTGGTACCGCCTTCCACTTGACTTCTGACAAAGACATGCAGCCTGCCAGGTGATGCAGGGAAGGGCCAGCTGCAGCTGAAGGCCTTCTCTCCTGGGGGTTATAAAAACAGGCTGCCCCTCATCTTGGACTGAATGAGGTTTCTTGCTGGGAATAATGGCATTGAAGTATCCAAGGGCTGCATTCAGAAGCTGAATCGTGGAATACCAGCCAAAGGATCTGCTGAAGACTGAAGGGACCTGTTGTCCAGCTTCACACAGGGAGGCCTCCGCTAACTACTGCCACCGGACCCTGGTCTCAAACCTTACACACTGATCTGCAAAGAGCTACAGCTCAAGGTTGCTGTGTCCCCCGCAGCTAAGGCTGAAGCACAGCCGACCCAGTCCCCTACAGCTCACAGAGCGACCCCACACAGCTGATCCCCAGAATAGGCCCTAGACAATCCTGGGGAGACCTGGATGATGCAGTGGTTCTTTACTTCTGAGCCACATACTCCTCAGAAAATCTGAGAAAAGGCTTGGACTATCTCTCCTGAGACTGCATATATACACACACTGTGTTAGGGAATGAATGCTTCTGTTCCCACCAAAATTGATAGGTTGGAACCCAATCCCCAGTGTGATGATGTTTGAAGGTAGGGCCTTTGGGAGGTGATTGGATCATGAGGGTGGAGCCGTCATCAATGGAATTGGTGCCCTTCTAAGAAGAGGCCAGAGAGCTCTCCCACTCTCTTTTTGCCACGTGAGGATACAATGAGAAGTTGTCAGTAAGCAACAGAAGAGGGCCCTCGCCAGACCGGACCACACTGGCAGCCTGATCTTGGACTTCCAGTCTCCAGAACTGTAAAAAATAAATTCCTGCTGTTTATAAGCCATCCACTCTATAGTACTTCGTTATAGCAGCTCAAACTGACCAACACACATACGTAAGCATATGTATGTAGACCATATGTATACACGTGTCTACATATATATACACAGACACTTATATCTACATATGCACATATACATACACAGTTACTCACATAATTTTTACACATTTGCAGATTCCCTAAACCCCATCCATAAGTCTAAGAATTCTTTATTAAAGTCACTAAAGAAGAAAGTCAATTGTTCCATCAGAAACTGCCTGCTCCCATGGGTTCAGAGCTGAGCCATGTCTCCTGGGCAGGAGTAAAGGGTGAATTTAGCCCTAGGTCCAAGTGGCATGTGACCTCACACACAGTGTGGAGGGCAGTCTGTCTCACGGTCTGGCACTCTTGACCCCATCTCACAGCTGTCAGACTCCGCCTGACCCAGATCTGCCAGGAGGACAGACTGTTTTTCCTTGTGGAAATAGTTCATGGTGCTTGTCATTTACAGAGTCTCTCTGGATTTCACTCAGAGATGGAGGGAAGCATCCCAATCCTGTAGAAATTCCTCGTTCTGAGTGTGGCAAGGAATTAGAAACAAGATATGAAAGGGGGTCTGATCCTTTCTCACATATGTGGGGACACACACAGCCACACACATACAGTCTCTTTCTGAACCCAGTGCTGTGACAGTAAATTAGCCACATCTTCAGGATAGCTCAGCCCAGCTCAGAACTTCTCCAACCTAATTTTAGTGAAAGATTCTTCATCCAAATTGGCAGTTTGCACAGGTACTACGTTTAGAAGGTGCTACGGAGAGTCTAGTGGCACCTGAGGCCTGGGCTCACTACGTAGCTTCACACAGTGGTATTAGCCATGCTCCAGCCACTCTCCTAACCCATCTTATCACATGGACACCAGGACACATGGGTGTCGCCTAGAAAAAGAATGCCTCTCGACAAAGTCCCATAAGGACACTAAGTCCTCTCATCACTCAGGTGGCTCGTGTGTGTGGTCTGTGTGTGTCTCTGTGTGTGGGGGACCTATGCATGGACATCTGTGTACTTATACCTCTGGGCATGAAAACAGAAAAGGCACTGGAGATTAAGTATAGATGGGACTCCGTGTAGATTTCCCAACAGACACACTCAGTACAGCAGGCATCCCACCCTTCTGGACCATAGAAATATATCTAGGGGAGACAAGGGCCACTGGATGAAGACAGGCATGTAGCGTAGAGTCATGGACACTCTCACCTGGGCTCAGGTCCAAACCTGAGTGCTCACTCCCTGTGTGACCTTACAGAAGACACTGCATGTCTCTGAGCCTCAGTTCCTCTTCCGTAATATGGGAATCGTAAACCTCCCTCCAGAGGCTGGGAGCAACATATATGAGGCTTGAAGAAAAGGACTTAGCACAGTGGTTGGCACATTGCAGAGGGCTGATACACATCATTTGACTTCCTGTCTCTTGCTCTATTCTGAGCTACTCCTGATTAAATCATTTGAGGGAGAATCTGACTGGTTTTTAAATGCTCCGTTGGCCACAGGGTCTCTCTCTTCCAAAGCCATGGGTTGTCCTTCCACATCCTACAAGAGGCTAAGATTGGCACACTCAAAGAGGACTTAGGCAATAAAACCAATAACGCTGTGCTTCCCAGAATGGAAAGCCTTGCCCCACATCTCTGCATTATGATTGAACTTTGTCTTCTCTGCCAAGCCTCAAGCTCCTATTTTTCAAGTAATCCCATCTGTTTTGTCCAAGACAAAGGACAAGACGATTTTATGGAATGAGAAGCTGGTTTATTTCCTAGGACGTTTACATAGGTCACAGTAAAACAGTTTTATGTCTCCAATGACATTTCTTCTGGGACTGTTCACGGGGAACATAATTTATTTTTTTGTAAAGCTCTAAAGGTGGTTGTTCTTTTGTTGTAAGTGGGACTGAAATGTGTTTCTAGGCAGCTACAGGGTCCCTTTGGATTGACTGTGATAGGACTTCTAGGAAAAAAAGGCACAAGGCTTGAATGGGTCACGGGTGAAAAATGGGGCAAACAGCTGGTGAGCAGCTCAGACCCTGAGCTCTGGTTCCTCCAAGGGCCAGCAGAAGCCACTGAGAGTGAGGGGACCTTCTTCCTGTGGGATGTCTTGTGATTACAGAGGAAGAGGCTGGAACAGAGAAGGGAGCTTTCTAAAATACCCTCGCTTAAAGAGAAACTTGGACCCAAACCCACCCAATGATTCCCACATTGCAGATGAGGAAACTGAGTCTCAGAAACACAAAGTTACATATCTACATCTGGAGTAAGTGTTGGGGCCTATGCTTAAACCACATCTAGGTTCTGGAGCTCCAAAGCCCACACTTGCAATTATCTGCCCCAGGCTGGCCCTGCAGGGAAATCCCCTCTGAGTTTCAGGCAGTGGCTTCCCACTTGGAATGGCAGAAATGCTTTCCTTCACACAGCAGTATTCCTGAAGTCACCTCCAAGGAAGCAGCCTCCCTGAGAACTCCCCTTGTAATGACAATGGATGGCAGGCCTCCCTTGTGGCCAAGGGTCCCCAATCCTGGCATCTCTGAGTGTGAATAAGAAGAATCCGTTTTCTAAATGTGAAATTTCACATTTCCCATTGCTTGTCACTCATCAGATTGCAGCCACAAGCCACTGGTCCTGCGTCCCCATCCTACTCTCGCCCTATAAATGGAAAACTCAAGGAAGCCATCAGTAGTTCTAATAGACTTCTACCTTCAGCCCGCAAGCTGACCTGTGCTCCCAGCTTCTTCTGTCTGGCTGCTGGTAGAGGGACCGGAGACTACAGAAGCGGACAGCTCCATGGCAGCCTCAACTGAGTGGCAGCAGAAGCAGGAGCAACCAGAACAGAGCAGGCTAGAGCCCAGAGCCTGAGAGGAGCCTAAAAGCGAGGGCAAGAGAAGGACCTGGACCAGGAGGCAGAGGTTTCGTGGTTCACGGGAGCATCAAGGACCAGGAATCCAAAAGTGGACGTGAAACCAGAAGATAATTCAGCCATGGGAAAAGGCAGATTCTATGAAGAACAGCCATGATTTATCAAGGGCCAACTGGGTACTAAACTCATGTGGTCCAAGTGAGAGGCATTACAGAGTCCAGATCCAGAGCCTGCATTCAAGTTTTGAATCCGCCACTTTCTAGCTGTGGGTCTTTGGGCAAGTCACTTCACTTTTCTGTGACTCCGCTGTGCCCTCTGCAAACTGAGAATAGTAATGGGACCTCTCCTAAGAGACCAGGAGAATAATATGGGGTCATCCTTCAAAGGGCCTGGTACTAGGCACAGCACATGACCCATACTCAATAAATGTGGACTATTAGTACGAATCTTCCCAACCCAAGAGGCAGGAGGTGATAGTCCCATTTTACAGACAAATAGATTAATAATCCTGTTTTACAAAAAAAAAAAAAAAAAGGAGGAAGGGATGGGGAATTTCTGGAGGTTGGGATACACCCTAGGTCACACACCTGTGAGTGACAGAGACATGTTGGAATCTAAGTCTTTGTGTGACCCAATTCCCCCTGCTCTCTCTGTATGCTGCCTACCTGTCAGCCTCAGTGAGCAAAACTACACAGCCCCTGCCCTCGTAGGGCTTATGTTCTAGTGAGTGGGCAGAAAGGGACAATAAAACAAATAAACCCACATGATGAGATGAGTCCGGTGGTGATAAGTGACACTGGGAGAAATGGAGTTGGGATGGGAGATGGAGGGGGATGGGCCATGGCTATCTGATGATAGTGGGCAGGGAAGGCCTCTCTGACCAGCTGAAACCTAAGCAAAGACCTGAGCGTCGGAAAAAGGAACCCTCATGGCTGTCTGGGAGGAACAGCACTCCCAGGAGCAGGAGCAGCAAGTGCAAAGCCCCTTGTGGGAGCAGGTCGCTGGGCAAGAAGGAAGGGCCTTGAAAGGGCAGGCAGCAGGGCCCCATGAGGGAGGGAGGGAGGGAGTGGGAGGAGAGCCGGGTCCCTCAGTGGGAGACAGGCACCTCAGCAAGGAGCCCATGCAGAGCTGGAGGATCAAAGTTTTTGGGGGGCCCAGTCACCTACAGGATAAGTGACAGGTGAGGACCCTGAGGAGCTGGGATAGCAGGGAAGCAGTCCAGGGGTACATGAGGCTGGGCCCTGAGTGTGACAGGGACAGCAGTGAGATGGGCCCCCACCACAGCCACCTTCTAGCCCCTGATCAGGCACAAGGGCCTCAGAGCTTCTAAGTGGGCCCAGCTGGAAGGGAAGGAAGTGTAGGGATGGGGAGCATGGCCATCATATACAATGTAAAACACAGAAGAGCAGACACCCTTAGACAATCTGAAAATCAAAGGAATCTCTCCCAAATAGCCCATCCCTGGAATGTTGGAGCAAAGGAGGCCTGGACTTAAATTCTAGGCTTAGCACTAAGTGGCCTTAGAAAAGTCCTGGCCAGGCACAGTGGCTCACACCTGTAAGTAATCCCAACACTCTGGGAGGCCGAGGCAGGAGAATCACCTGAGGTCGGGAGTTCAAGACCAGCCTGGCTAACATGGTAAAACCCCATCACCACTAAAAACACAAAATTAGCTGGGCGTGGTTGTGGGCATCTGTAGTCCCAGCTACTCTGGAGGCTGAGGCAGAAGAATCACTTGAACCTGGGAGGCAGAGTTTGCAGTGACCCCATATTGAGCCATTGCACTCCAGCCTAAGCAACAGAGTGAGACTCCGTCTCCAAAAAACAAAAACAGAAAACTCCTGTGACCCTGTGGAGTCCCCCTTTCCCCATCATTAATAAGACCCATGACGCAGGGGCACTGTGAGGGCTAGACAGAGCCAAACACCCAGAACATGCTGGCACACAGTAGGTCCTCTACCATCGGTTGCCTTTCCCACTACTATTATGGCATATGGATGTGCTAAAGCTAAGGGATAAACCACAGCCACGGCTGATGTTAGCTGACTGAACTGCAATATGCCCAGTGCAATGGACTGAATGTGTATGAACCCATAAAGTTCATATATTGAAATCCTAATCCCCGAGGTGGTGATACTAGGAGGTGGGGGAGTGATTAGCTCATGAGGGTTCATGAATGAGATTAGTGCCCTCATGAAAGAGGTCCCAGAGAGCTCTCTTGTCCCTTTAGCCATGTGAGGACACAGTGAGAAGATGCCTGCCTATGAACCAGGAAGAGGACCCTCACCAGACACTGAACCTGCTGGGGCCTTGATCGTGGACTTCCCAGCCTCCAGAACTATAAAAACCAAATTTCTTTTGTTTATCAGCCACCCAGTCTACAGTGTCTTATTTATAGCAGCCCAAACAGATTAAGACGGCCAGATAAGGTCAGCTGCGTAAAACAGGCCAGGTGGACATCATTATACTGCAAAGGCAATTAGACAGCTCAAGTGAGATCTGAGATTCAGTCTCCACCCACCCAAACCCACTAGGATTCTGAACCCTGTTAGGACTAAAATATCTTTTGATTGCTATATGTATAAATACTTTTTTCCTCCTGGGAAAAAATAAAAAGGGGAAAAAAGAGGATGCATAGGAATATATACATCCATATATGCACATATATGGACTTATTTTAATCAATTGAGATGAGTATCTGTGGTGTTTTAGTTATCCCCAGAAAACTAAAGAGACCCTCTCATTTAGCCCTGGCATCCCTGCTCTGGGGCTGTACAGATCTGACCTGTCCTAAATAATATTTAAAGACAAGTGATTACTCCCCTCTTCATGCCCGTGTGAGACTAGCTACCCAGATGAGGTTGCAGAAGCAGGGCTCCTGACATAACTCTCAGTCGCATTGGCCTGTCCTTGTTGAGCTATCTAGGACCATCTCTTCTCACCTCTGTGGTCTCTGCCACAGCCCCCAAGCTTCAAAACCTACTCAGAAGGCTGGACAAACTGTCCTAATGAAGCTAAGAACACTGATAACCCTCCAACATGAAGCTCCTCAGAAAAGAAATTGGCAATTTCCCATTATTACCAGCTTCAGCTAAAGGAAGGAAGCAATAATGGTGCATTGTAAGGCATCCTGGGAAAAGTAGGCTTTCCCTATGCCCCAGTGCCTACCCTGGCCTGGGTAAAGGGCTCTGCCCTAAAGGCAGGGCTGTCTTCCTCCAGCAGTATCCAAGGTGGCAGAGCCCTAAAGGTGCCAGCAGAAGAGTGTCATCCTCAAACGCAAAACCAGTCTGCAGAGAACTTCACAGGACACTAGGCTGCCTTTGGGCTTGGCTGCACAAGACCTGCCTGTTCCTAAAGCTGAGTTCCTTCTCAGCAGCCAGCCGAAAGCCCTTTCTCTGCTGTGAGCTCAATACAGATACAAACTGCATTTCATGGCTGAAAAAGCCAGTGACGGGATAAGTAGTGTTTGTTATCTAACTAAATTGTAGAGGAAATGATGTGTGAATGAGAAAATTCTAACGCAACCGCGGATCACTTCTGACAAGTTCGATTATGGTTTTGTTTAGTTAAGCACTTGTGCATTCTAATAAACTGTCTTATGTAATTATTAATTGAATCTGGGATTTTTAGGGCTTTCCCACTGCTCTGAATCCTTCCTAGCAGACATGATGTACCTTTAGGTGTCTTGGTTACCAGGATTGGTTTTCCACTAAAAAAATCGAAGGGTGGAGCCCAGGGCATGCCAGACCCTGGCACCTACACAAAGGCAGTGAGAGTTCCTCTTGGTCTTCCAGAAAGTTAGAGAGACACAGAGATGCAAATTCTTGAAAACACAGGGACATAGCAGAAAACAGATTGTGGGCCCTCGTGGTCTGTGGCTTTTCATTGGGAAAGGATTCTAGTTGAGAAATAAGTCAGAACCAGTAGATCAATTATCCAGGAGCAAAGTGTTAGTCATAGAAGATGGGGAGGGAGCACTGGACCCACCAGCTTCTCTAAGTACAGAACAGAAAAAAGAGGAAAAGGCCCGGAGCCATCGTCCTCAGAACATCCTGATGTCTGCTCTCTTGGCTGTGGCTATGCCAGCACTGCCAGGCTTCTTCTGTCCGCTTTCACACATAAGAAACAAAGATCCCTCAGTCTCCCCAGCAGTACTAGGTGCAAGTGCATAGACTGTGCCCTGCGCCTGGGCACCTAGGGATGAGGGAGGCTGCAATCCAGCTCACACCCAACTCGCCAGGCCATAAGCCCTGGGGCTGCATCAGCCCAGAGGGGTGTGGATTGGTCAGGGCCCCTACATGAAATTTCCAACAGAGTTGAATTTTAAAACTATTTACATATAAAATCATCAGATTTCATGAGAAAAAAAGAGAAAAAAAACTATTTACAAAGGCAGACAGGGTTAAGGAAAGTCAACAGGGGTAGAGACACCCTGGGCTAGCAAGCGGGAGAAGCCATTACCACATTAGGCCTGAAGGGGCCAAGAGAGGGACGCCTTACAGGAGCCTAACAAGAGCTGTCGCTGGGAGCATTATTCACAGAACAACGCGACCACAGCCAAATGCTTCCACCGCAGCGCCCACCTGTAAGCCAGAGGCATGGAAGCCTGCTTGATGCGTCCATAGAGATCAGCCTCCTGGGACCAAAAGCAGTCTGGGGAAAGGTGAGGAGTGGATGTGCAGGGCAAAGGAACCCTCCCAGGCCAGGAACCCATTCTCCGTCTGGGCCAGCCAGGGAAAGCCTGATTTGCATCTTTCTTTCACTCCCCATCAACTGCCTCATCTCCCCTTGGAGATCTCTCGTGCTCCCACTGCTGCCCCAACCTTCCAGGCACTCTCCCATTTCCCTGTCTCAGCCCCACCTCTTCCTGACTGCAGGAGCAACCAGGGGAAGGAGGGACTTGCCCATCCACAAGTCGGCAAGCAGGAAAACCTGGAGGCCTGCTCTGGGAACCCACCCACTCCTACTCCTGCTCCTAGCAGGCATATAAAGTCTGTGGGTAAGGATGGGCCATGCCCACAGTGCCAGCAGCCAGTGACTATTCCCAGTGCCTGCTGGAGGTGGGTTTTTATGTCCAAGGAGTGGCGCTGGATCAGGTCTGCCAGCCAAGGACCTGGCAGAAGTCAACAAAGGAGAAGTCCAAGAGCTCGAGGCAGCCAGGGTGCAAGCAGCTGGTGCTGGGGAGCAGGAGCACAACCCCCTTCCTCCCATGTGGGTAGACCCCTGGAGAGGGTCCCTGGCCAGTGCCCGTGGGCGATGTTTTTAACCAACAAGCCTGTAGTGCTCACTGCATGCCCTGCAGGCACTGTTCTGAAGGTCTTACAGATTCTCCATTTAAGCCTGACAAGAGCACCATGAGGGAGGTCCAAGTATTGTCTCCATTTTAAATATGGGAAAACTGAGCCACCAAGGGCTTAAATCACCTGCATCAGATCACCCAGGGAGCAAATGGGAGAGCAAGATTCAAGTGCAAGCAGCCTGGCGCCTGGGTGTGTTCTCCGGCCTGCTGAGCCAGTGTGAGCATGCCCACTGCACCCCTGCCAGCACAGACACCAGCAGCCGCGGGAAGCAGCCTGCTTCCCATTCCCCTGCCCCGGCACAACAGGCGTCTCTGGAAAGATCTTCCATGCCACTCACCGAGCAGACCTGAACAGTCCCAGAGATGACCCAGGGCCTGTGTGGCATGCAAGGGGACGTTTGGGGCTGGCTTCCTGTGAAGCAGCCTCTGAAATAGAGAAGGACAGCAGGAGGCTCAGTGGGGAGAGCTCTGAGGACCCAGACCTCCGGGAGCAGGAGGAAGCCAGATGGGGCAGAGGGAGAGCCAGGCTGCAGCGCAGTGCGGACCCCGAGGGGAGGGTGAAGATGGGGAGGCCCTGCACAGCCGTCGTGGGCTGGAGTGAAGGAACCCCTCTGTGGTCAGGCATCTCCTGCAGATCAGTCCAGGGAGGGGGCATGGGCCAGGCAAGGCAGTGCCCTCAGCAGCAGCACCTCATAGGCAGCTGAGGCTTTTGCAGGCCCTATGCCAGCACGAGGGGAAACAAGTCCTGCATTTTTGGGGGGATCTGGGAAGCACATGGCAGGGAGCACATCCCCATAGGGAGCATCGGAGCCCCTGGCTGGCCTTCCACTGCTGTCTAGGAAGGCTCTCCGTGCCCTCCTTCCTGGCTACCTGGCTGTATCCTCCAGGACACAACACCTCTCATCAGGGCTGACAGCAGCCATGGGCTGGCAATTCCTCAAGGAGGGAAGCTTTGGGAATCTCGTATCCTCTTCCTTTCCACACAAGGCACATCATCTCCTGGCTCTCTTTTGTTCCCCATAATGAGCCCTGAATTAGTTGACACCCCCACCCCACTAGAGAGCTAGAAGTTTTCTAAGAATCTTAAAGATCACAACTATCTGGATACAAACAGGAGTACAAACTAGCAAGCATTTTTAAATTACAAGAAAGGGAAAAACTTGGAAAGTCTGTCCTGAGCTCTGGTGACTTGCAGTCTAAGTCCCACCTGCCAGAACACTCGGCCCACTCTCTGGCCACCAGCTGGACTCACTCCTCATCCCTTGTTCTTTAATCCAAGTCAGTGACTCTCTCAGTCCCTTCATGGTGACTTGCTCTCCAGTTCTCAGGGCTCTGCTGGCCTTGTCAAGGGCAAAACAGATGCTCAGGAGGCCAGAGAGAGCTCTGATTACACCGTGGAAGAAACTCGAGGCCAGGTAGCCACTTTCTTGAGCTCCGACTTCATTCCTGAACTGCCCAGGCCTCTTATTCACAATCAGAAAGTGGCAGAGAAGATTACAGTGGCAGGAGTACAAAATATTGCTCAAAGCCACCTTCTTTCTAAACATAATTTACACTACAATGACAGTCACTTCCGACAGCAGCTTATGTGAAGGGAACGGAGGTGACTCAGGGATCCCACTCAGAAGCCCAGCCTACACACCCTTAGCCAGGAAAGGAAGCCAACAGACACTTCCCCATGGAGTCCCAGAGCAGCCAGAGCCAAGTGGGTGGCTGCACCTGTCCCTGCAGCAACGCAGGCCCTACAGGAACTTTCTCACTTTAACCCCATAGAGGAGGCACAGGGACCAGCTGACCCCAGAGAGGCCACTATCAAGAACACTTTCCTGAGGCCCAAGACAAGGCAAGCATCAAATAGTGGGGACAGCAAGTGGCTTACGAATGGAGAAGACCCTGGAGCCGTGTCAGCCACCCTGGGGCGGAGTGGCTGCTACCCTGCTATTGTGAGAATGGAGGCCCCAGGAGGCCTCCCTTTTGTGCCCCATAATGAGCTCTGAATTAGTTGATACTCCACCCCACCAGAGAGCTGGAAGTTCTCTAAGGATCTTAAAGCCTCTTCTCGCCCAAGAGTCCTCCCCATGAGGTGCTCCTCTCCTCCTACCTCTCCTTGACCTCCTCATTCTGGGGAATAACCATCAGGTCAGACACACATGGGTCCCTGCCCTACAAGCTCTATGCCCCACCTCCAAGAGAGGGCTGCCCATCCTGGAATCCCTTAAGCTTTCCTGCTTCCCGTCCCTCTTTCCACACACCTTCCAGTGGCCAATAGGACTTAAGGCTAAGAACGGGGATAGCACCAGCCTTCAGAGTCCTCCCATCAGAGGGGAGGAGGAAATGAGAGTGTCCCTTGATTTTTTATAGTTGTGTCTGACCCAAAGCCCTGGCACATGGCACAGACAAGAGGCAAAGAATCATGCCCACAGAAACAGACAGCCCTGCACCAGCTGTCCCACCACCACTCAGATCAACAAGCAGGGGGAGGACCTATGACTGGCCCGTGCCACATGCCGTACTCCTTGGGACTGCCACAGAAGAGCTCAGAGCCTGCTAAAATCCTGATACAAGCCACTGTGACTGGATTTTTTTCTGGATGTTGAAACACAAAAACAAGACAGACAGTCCACTGTATCCACAGAACTCAAGATATCTAACAGTCTCAGTGTGGCAGCTCCTCCTCCACCACGAAGAACACTTGTCACGCAGCTAGCTGTGCACAATCTGTGCCACTTGTTTCAGAAGTCTGGAGCACACGTTTGCCACATGGGCAGCTTGGGTTAGACTAGCTTCCTATTCAAATCTGGGTTTGCAGTCTCCCCACCCTTACTCTGAAATGAAACTTCCCTGTCCTCAGTAGGTAGATGAAAGTAAAGTGAGAGACGGAGCGCAGTGCAGTCCACTAACAATGTAGGCAGAGGCTCTCCCTTACAAGCTGCTTGCCAAGAAAGTAGCAATTTACGTGCTTTTTCTTATCACAAGCCCGTACATTATGCCCACAAGATAAATTCCATCTAAGTGGAGGTCCACAGTGCTATTTTGAGCCAGGAGGTCTGCCTTCCAGACTTTTTTTGCCACCCACAGACATCATGAACTTGAGAAAGTCATTTCTCTTTCTTTCAAAGAACAGCAATCAGAATAGGTCCTGTATCCCCTCCATGTGTGTTATCTCTTTTAATACAACAACTGTTTGAGGCAAATCTTATCGTCACTCTCACATTACAGGTGAGAAAACAGAGGCTTATGGAAGTTAAGTAGCTTGCTTGTTCCCAGTACAGAGGTAGCAGAGAGCTACCGCTAGAGGTCTTCAAACTCAAAAAGTCTGGTTTCGAAGCTAATGCTCTTAAAAATCTTACACCCTGCCTCCCTGAGAAAGGAGGGCACATGGCTGTAAGCAACAGCAACCGCACTGGCTAACATGGGTCAGAAGTGAATTAATTAAAGGACACTGGGGGCCGGGCATGATGGTTTATGCCTATAATCCCAGCACTTTGGGAGGCTGAGTGGGGGCGGATCACCTGAGGTTAGGAGTTCGAGACCAGCCTGACCAACATGGAGAAACTCCACCTATACTAAAAATAAAAAATTAGCCAGGCGTGATGGTGGGCACCTGTAATCCCAGCTACTCGGGAGGCTGAGGCAGGAGAATCGCTGGAACCCGGGAGGTGGAGGTTTTGGTGAGCCTAGTAATGCCATTGCACTCTATCCTGGGCAACAAGAGCAAAACTCTATCTCAAAAAAAAGGACACAGGGAAGCTCATGGAATTGCCAAGAGAGGTAGCAAACCAGGCTCTCGGTTAGGTCACCAAGAACATCGCCCCAAATCTTACTTCACTAGAGGACCCTCTGGGCACTGCCAATACTGCAGATACTGGGCACTGCTACCACATTGCAGCTACCAGGGCCTCAACAACTCAAGGCTCCTGGCACTTTCGCTAGTGTGAGGTACCAGCTCTTGATTCAAAGCCTTAAATCAAATACTTGTGATTGATGTAGCCAAGTCACAGACCAGGCCTTAAATCCAAGAAAGGCTAGAAATCACTTATCTAGGAGAAGCCTGTTCTGATCAGACTCTGTTCCTAACAAGACTCAAAAAGTAGGGAATTCCCCAAATATGAGAAGTAGGCTCAGATGTCAGGTGGCCCAAAACGACAAATGTCCAACAAATGAAGAAACTGGAGTTCTTCAAGGTCCTTTTCAGCAGCCTGAGTCTACTTAATTTAACAGATTGCCGTAGAGTATAATTCTCATTTGTCTGCCCCCCTTCTCTGTGAAATGTCACACATGGTTATTTATTACCATCGCCTTGCAGTATCCCTCCATCCTATGGGAGAATGGTTCCTCAACGACATTGAGCTTGGGCCAGTAACTTGCTGTGATCAATGGGATATGATATAAACTGGACCCTAGCAGAGGCTTTAGGAGACATGGCATATGGAGGCTCTCACTTTCATTTTCTCTTCCAAGAAAATGGTGTGTTCCAAACAGGGATCGGTCCTTCAGCCTGTGCCTCAGAATGGGAAGACACGTGGAACAGAACCTAGCAGTGCTGTGGCAGCCACAACTGACTCACACAGTCTCCAACTTTCATGTGAGCATAGAAATAAGTGTTTCTTATTCTAAGTCACTGATTTGGGGGCAGGAGGCTGTTTATTACAATAAAACAGACGGATACACCTTTATGGAGAACGACTCCACACCACTGTGTAGTGAACAAAGGAAATACGTAAGTACATAGGACCCAGTCTCTGCCTTCATGACACTTATCCATGACATTCTTGAATCATAGCTGGCAGGGAGTGAAAGTGTTTTAAGGAAAGCACAAACACAAGCCCTGAGAAGCAATGGGGAAGGAGATGGAGATTCTGCCTGGGGTTTCCAGGAGGCTTGCCAGAGGATGTGAAACTCAGATTGGATCTTAAAGACTAAGTCCAAGGTTATCAGAGAAGGTTGAAGAGAAAGGAGGGGATTTCATGAGAAAAAACCAATATACAAATTCAGAGAGGTACAAGAAAAAAATACAAACATGTATATACATGTATACACACACACACACACGTAAATATATTCTGGTGTTGCTAGAATACAGACAGAGTGGGGAGGAGAAGTGGTAGGAAAAACAATAAAATAGACATTTTGAAAGGCCCAGAACACTGTCCCAGCAATTTCAACATCATTCTCAAGGAAACAGGAATGACCGAAAGTTTCCACCAGATCCTTACTTTAGAACTATTACCCTAGAAGTGGTAGAATGGAAGTGAACAAGAAGTGGGGAGCACAATGAAGAAGAAAGATGGTGAGATGAAAGCCAGGGCCACACAATAAGGTCCTTATCTGAAACGGCGAGAGTAAGAGCAAAACAGTTTACGAAACATTTTAGCAGTGAGATCAGTAAGACCTGCCTGGATGAGGATGAGACAGGGAAGAGTGAGAGATGCACAGAACGCTGGGCTACTTATTTTCTCTAAGTGGATGGTGGAGTTAGTTGTGGATATGAGGGAGGCAGAAAGGGGAACAGGCTTGGAGAAAGCTGATGATCTGGTGCTGCGCATATCACCTTTGAGATGTCTCTGCAACATGCTAATGGGAGTGACCAGTGGGCAACTGGAAGGGATGGAAGAAACTTCCACCTGCCTGGAGTGGGGGAAAGGTATGAGAAAGGCTCCAGAGGCACTGTAGACATTTGCTATAAGTGGGCTAGGCATTCTCAGGGACAGGATGTTGGAAGAGAAGAGAGCAATGGCATTTTAGGCGGGCAGTCAAGGATGTGTGAAGCCATAAAGGCAGATGTCATCAGGGAAGAGCAGGAAGTTGGACGTGGGTAGAAGGAGGGAAGCCAGTATTGGCTTTTCCATGTAACAATTTCTCACAAGCCGTGGGCCTGGCCGTGGATTAAACATTTCTGTGGATGACAGAGTATTTGTGTGACGATGGAATAGTACAACTTTGTGAATAAATTCATAAACTCTTACAAGTACACTCCTGGGGTCTTTGATATTCCTTTAAAAATGTAGCTGCTGGTCCCTTTCTGGCATGTATGGTTACTTCTTTCATGGTCTTGCTGCTATAAAAATCAGAACATATGTAGTTATTCATGAAAGTAATAAATACATCATTCTTTCTTTTAAAAAATATAGTGTATTTGTCAGGAGAGATCTGGTTGTACTGCAAGAACAAAAACATCCAAATACCAGTGGCTTACATAACAAAGGTCCACTTCTCCCTCATGCTACATGTCCATCAGGGTCACCCAGGATCCCTGCTCCAGTGTCATCATTGTTATCCTTACACTGGGAAAAGAGCTGCTAGAATACCTGTACCATTGACCATGGAGCATGTATTGGCTCTTAAAGCTTCCACCTGAAAGTGGCATGTCACTTTTGCTCACATTTCTTTAGCCAAAATAAGTCACATGGCCAAGTGTGAAACCCAGGGACAGTGGCGAATACTACCCTCCGGCAGGGGCATAGCAGCTCTCAGTGAACGGCAATCCAGTCGAGTCCATGCCACACCCTAAGATGGTCAGTTTCTTCAACATCTGTGGGAGTCCTGCACCTAGAGTATGACAATTCTCACCTGATGTGGGTACCCCCTCCTGAAGAAGTCCAACAGAGGGACTATGCTTTCTCATGTATAGATGCATTTCTCCAGGCTTTGACACCAGATTTGCAATGACTTTGGCATTCCTAGCCAGGAATGTTTCCTGTCTAGGCCTGTACTCCCTGCGTGGCGATCCTTCCAAAAGTCTTCATTGTCTTGAAGGCACCCCCCAAACCCTGACCCCTTCCAACTCTGGACTAAGGATGGAGCTGAGGAGCATCTGCCTCTGCTTCCACAGTAGCTTTTCTCTGCACGAAGAACAAGAAAATCTGGCACAGAACCTATATTTCACTATCTAAGACACTTTTTGATCAAATGTCCCTATGGTCTGCTGCTGGATTGGGGTGTTTCTTTCCACCCCTGCAGATACTTGTTTGCCTTTCAAGTCTCTAGGCTGATGCAGCCAACTCATTCCAGTACCAAAACAGGGACAGTAATTATTATTCCTATGTGGTTCTGCAATTAACAGACTTTTCTAAGTAAATGTCCACATGAGCTTCATTCTACAAAACTGTAAACAGATGCCACAAAGCAGTGTCTCTGCCACCAAGGTTCACCAATTAGAGCTACCAAGCCATGAGCAATGGTCCATGAAATATTAAAACTTCTTCAAGATTAAACATATATTTATACATTTTTAAAACCCTATGCCTAAATGTATTTATAAAGCCAGATTTTATTTTCTGTGTTCTGCTTTCTAGAACAGAGCTCTCTGGGCATAACAAATTGCTCCCCTCAGTCTTGAAGAGTCCATCAAAGCCAGGCATCTGCAATGAGCTGTTTTCTACTCATTGCCTGATGGACATCAATTATTCTCTATTTTCTCAAACTGTGAATAGTAACAGCCTGTCAAACTCAGGCACCCTGGCAGGAGGCAAACAGCAGAGGCCCTGCCACTGCCCAAACCACCAACACCTTTAGGTGCCAGGCAGGCTGGCAGCTGGATATTTGCTGAGCATTTCTGATATACCAGATACTGTGCTAAGTACTTAGCATGGGTTATCTTATTTAATCCTCATAACAACTCCACCACATAGGTCCTATGATTACCCCCATTTTACAAAGAAGGAAACTGAGTCCTAGAGAATGATATGGAAAGAGAGCAGAGAGTAGGTGGCATATGAATGGAGCCTTAGAGGATGATCAGAAATTATGCAGGAGTTCAAAAGAGGAAGGACACCCAAGCAAACTGAGTAGCATGAATAAAGGCATGGAAATGCACAAGAATATTGTGTGTGTGCAGAATGGTATAGACTAGGAAGGCTAAATCACCAAGTACTTAGGTAGAATTGCCTAAACATCCAACTAGGAAGGTCAGCTAAGGCCAAATTGTGATGAAATGCAAATGTGGTGTGGAATAGTTTGGGCCTCTGACTTCAGAGACTAGCCAAGCAACCGAGGAGAGAAGTGGGCAGGTGTAAGGCAGTAAGGAGTTGTGAGGACTGGCAATCCAGAAGGTACACAGCTTCAGCTGTAAAGGCAATCAAATTCTTTAAGTGTGAGCTGAATTTGGCCTTTAGGGAATCAGCTTGCAAACTCTACAAGGCAATGCGAAGCTGATAAGGGGAATTAATTAGAGACTAACACTGTCATATCATTTTGTTCAAAAATCTCCCTCTGACAACCATGTGGAAGATGGGCTACGCGGGGCAAGACTGGAGACAAGGGAGCCACCAAGAAGGTAGGTGCGGGAAAGTAGAAAGACGTGATGGGAGCCAGGACCTGGGTGATACCAATGGGTAGTGAGAGAAAAGTGATAGATTTGAGAATGAAATATTAAAAAGGAAGAAGCTGGCAAGACTTAATACAAAAAGGATATAGAGGAAGACGGCATGGGAGTTTCAAAGATAATACCCAAGCTTTTGGTGCAAACCATGGGGTAAAAATTGCTGTTAAACCCAGGGCAGTGGAGGAGTGAAAGATAGTGTCATTTCAGACAACCTGATGGGCAGAGCTTGACATTCTGCTACCACGAGAGGCCCTCAGGGCCAGCATGGGTCTCGGCTAAGACTCCTTGCTCCTCCATGGTTGAATAACTGAAGGGCCCATCCAAGAGAACAGCCTCTTCTGTATTCCAGGGGTTGACCAAAAGTTCCAGGGGGCGCTACTAGTGCCTGCCCTGTGTTGCACCAGAATACCTATCGATGCATGCGGTCACCAGGTACCAGATGTGATTTCATGTGTCAACTTGTCTGGGCCACGGGCTACCCAGATATTTGGTCAAATATTATTCTGAATATGCCTGAGACTGTTTTTGGATGAGATGAACATTTGAATCAGTAGACCTACTATAGCAGATTGTCTTTCCTAATGTGGGTGGCCTTCATTCAATCCGTTGAAGACCTTCCTGAATAGAACAAAAGGCCGACCCTTCTACGAATAAGAGTGAACCCTGCCTGCCTGACTCTTTGAGCTGGAACACTGGTCTCTTCCTGTCTTCAAACTTGAACTGAACATTTGTTCTTCTTGGGTCTCAAGCCTGCCAGCTTTCGGACTGAAACTTACACCATCTGCTCTCCTTATTCTCAGGCCTTCAGACTCAGAACTATACCATGGCCTCTCATAGACCTCCAGCTCGCCAACTGCAGATCTTGTGGCTTCTCTGCCTCAATAATAGGGTACACCAATTCTTTTTTTTTTTTTTTTTTTTTTTTTAGACTGAGTCTCGCTCTGTCACCAGGATGGAGTACAGTGACTCGATCTTGGCTCACTGCAACCTCCGCCTCCCAGGTTCAAGTAATTCTCCTGCCTCAGCTACCCAAGTTGCTGGGACTACAGGCGCATGCTGCCATGCCCAGCTAATTTTTTGTATTTTTAGTAGAGACAGGTTTCACCACGTTGGCCAAGATGGTCTCAATCTCTTGACCTAGTGATCTGACCTCCTCAGCTTCCCAAAGTGCTGGGATTACAGGTGTGAGCTGCTGTGTCTGGCCAAGCCAATTCTTTACAATAATCTCTTTATATATATATATATATATATATATATATATATATATATATACACACACACACACACACACAGACATATGCAGATCATGTGCATGCTAGAGGGGGAAGGAGAGAGGCTGTATATGGGTGTGTGCCTATATATGCGTGTGTACCTATGTGTGAATGTGTGTGAGTAGGTATGTCTGTGTCTGAGAGAGTGACTACATATGTACGAGTGTGTATGTGTGTTAGTGCTTACATGTGTGAGTGTATACATGACTGTGTATGTCTTTACCCAGGTTTAACTCTCCTTGGCGTTCCTCAGTATGAATTCTTCTATAGAAACATTCCTGCATCTCCTGAAGTTCTTCAGAGTCCAGTCTTCAGCACTGAAGGGCGCCTGAGCAAGGCAGCCAGGAGACAGCTCAGGTGTCAGGGACATACAGAAATCCCACCTGAGCAGCTTTTCTTGAAGTCAAGGCTTTAATCATGCCCCAGGGCCAGGTCCTCCATCCCCCCATCCCTGACACAGGCTCCACAGGCTCGTTGGCATGCATGGGCTTGTGATGCCTCTCATCAGGAGGCCAGGCCAGCCACAGAGGATGGAGGCTGCAGCAAGTAAATCCCAGCCCTAAAGCAACTCAGACAGAGTGGGCAGGGGCCCCTGGGTTCCTGCCATCTCAGCATGCACTTAATAACTTAGGGCAATTTTTTAAAAAGTGGACAGATGCCCTCTGTCCACAGCAAACAGGAAGGCAGTCCTCCTCCCTGGGGCTGCTGACAGGGCCCTGTCTCTGCCTCCAAGAGATACCCTCAAGCCATGGGTTCTGTCAGCAGTGATCAGGGCAACATCAACTGGACCTGAATCCACACAACACTCTGGGCAGACCCTGCCCAACATGCCAGCGGGCGGGACAGGCCCGTGAGCTTTGTGATCTGGAGTACGTTTTTCAGTTAACCTTTCTGGAAGTCCAACTGCTCCCAAAAGGCATGCCACAGGCATCCTCCAGAGGAAAAGGAGGGGCAGGCAACAGAGTAGGGAGTTCTCCAGATCTCTCAGACCACACAGAGCTGGGACTGGAGGCCGAGCTCCCCACCGCCATTCTACCTGCCCAGCACTTGGACAAAGTCAGCTGTGGAGCCCTTCAGTGTTCAAAACCCACCGCCACTCCTGTCAGCTGTGCTGCTGGGTGCAGAGTAGAATTCTCTTGCCAACCAGCACCACAGATGCACTGTCCACTGGGTACTCTGTAGAAGCTCAGCCTGAAGCCACCAGCTCCTACTTCCCGGCAAAAGTCCCATTGAGACTAGCAGCACTGGAAAAGGGCAGAGCCAGAGAGGTAGGGCAGAGCCAGAGAGGTAGGGCCAAGTGGGAGAGAGCCCACCAGAGCCTCTGGGGGCCTCGAGGAGACAAGGGCAGGAACAAGGAACTCACCGAGGACAACACTGTGACGCCATGCCGGCGCCCCAGACTCGGTCTGCTCTGAGGACGAGCCCCCTGCCCACTACAGGCCTTTGCCTGCCGCCTTCACTGTACCTCCCACTCTTGCTGAGTGTGCTGCTGGAGTAGAAAGAGAAAGACGCTACACGGGGATTTATTCTGCTTATGTGTAAATCCATAGCTGCCTTCAGCAACAACCAGGCAGGGTAGAAGCCAATCATGGTTTCTCATAAGCAACTGAGGCAGCGCGGTATACAGGCTTTGAGAAAGCTCGGCAGGAAGCCCCGTCCACAGCACAGGGCTAGGAATCCTGCCAGCATTGCAGACATGGGGGAAGGGTGAGGAAGTCACGCCAGCTGCTCCACCCCTGCCTGTCCCCCTCATCCCTCCCCAGTCCTGAGTGCCCTGGAGGAAGAAGCTCAGACACCCTGTGCTTGCCTATACATGAGTGCATGCAAGTGCATATGCATCGGGCTGGTTACTCTCCCCCTTTCTCTTCCAGGCCCTGGGCCTGGGAAGGAGGCCCTTGCCTATGCAGCACCCAGCCTCTTCAGTAAGGCTCAGCCAAGGGAAGCCATCCATAGGTAATCAGAGGGTAGCAGAGTGGTCAGGATATTTCTCCCCCTCCTGCAGTGCTTCAGGCCCACATCTCCACTGTGACTGTATCTCGCACCAGGCAGCATTGCTTCCAAAGCTCTGGTTCATACCCTACCCTGGTAACACTATTTCTCCCCTTGTCCAGCCAGTCCTAGGTGTGCCAAGAGCTCCCTCCTGCTGTGAGTCTCTGGGTCCCTCACCCGCTCTTATTTGCTCCCTTAACTCTGCCTCGATCTCTTCATTGTGATCCTTTCATGTAAACAACTGGGGTCTATTCTGCTTCAGGCCAGGTCACTTCTGATAGGTGTGGATGTGTATGTGTTTTATGTATGGATGTGTATGTGTGTGCCGGTACTATACATCGGCAGTCTCTATATACCTGCAGCTGGGTATGTGCATGTGTCATGAACACATGCATAGGACACACCTTTTCCCTGAACTTCCAAGACTGACAGCAAAAAAGCCATCTTCAGGCATCCATTTCTGAATCCCAGAGTGCCCCACTTACTCCCATTTTGACACCATTTTGAAATGATTAGCCTAGGTTTCTACCTGGCCCAACAGCTCAACACTAATCTCATGGAGGGCAAGGGAAAAAAAAAGAAGTGGGAGAAAGCAGGGAAGAGGAAGGGAGGAGAGAGGAACAACAGAAAAGATGACTATTATGAGGCTGGGTGCAATGACTCATGCCTGTAATCTCAGCATTTTGGGAGGCTGAGGCAGGCGGATCACCTGGGGTCAGGAGTTCAAGACCAGCCTGCTCAACATGGTGAAACTTTGTCTCTACTAAAAATACAAAAATTAGCCAGGCATGGTGCCACGTGCCTGTAATCCCAGCTGCTTGGGAGGCTGAAGCAGGAGAATCATTTGAACCTGGGGGGTAGAGGTTGCAGTGAGCAGAGATCGTGCCACTGCACACCAGCTGGGCAACGGAGCAAGACTCCATAAAAAAAAAAAAAAAAAAAAAAAAAAAGATGACTATCATTCATTGAGTACCTGAGCTAAAGCAGGAACATTACAACCACTTCTCCATTCTAAAAACCATGTAGATCACCATTCATCTCTTTACAAGTAGGAAACCAGGGCTCAGAGGCTTTGGGTAACTATCCCAAAGGCACACAGCTAATGACAGCAAGAGGCATTCAGCCACAGGTGAGTCTAAGCCCCGGCCCTTCCCATTCCACTGTGCTATTTCTCTGTCTCCCTTACCCAAAACATAATCATGGCCACATGGTGGGCACTCAATCAATGCTCGTGAAACCGAGCTGAAGCTAAGAAGAAAACCTAATGGCATTCTTAAATACAAAGACAAAGCTCACCAGTCATGAAAGAGCCAAGCTGGCCAATGTCTGAGCTCAGATCATCTTGAACAACATAATGGAATATGTCTACGGCTTCAGTCCTGCAAAAACACAGAGGGCTTCCCACTGAGCTACTTCAAGGCTGGCCCTTGGTCAAAGCCATGCATGATATTAAATTCCAGGACAAGGACTTTCTGACTGATGCATGGTTGAGAATTGGAGCCTCAGAAAGACTGAGTTGCCAGCACATCCCTCAGCCTACCCTCTTCACAAGGCCAGGGCAAGAACTCAACAGCAGATCATTTGCAGACAGTCTGTGTTGCTGATGGAAACTAAAATGCCAGGTAATTAGCTGGATGGCAATAAGAGTGCTAAATCATTGCCATAACAATAATTACTGGCCTAATTCTCTGAAAGGTCAGATGGCTCAAAGTTTGAGACCTGTTCAGAGGTCAAAGTGGGATCTGGGCACACCTGCCCCCTCATAGTGACCAGTACATTGCCCTGCTGTCCCTCCCACCCATGTTACTGCCCAGCCTTTAGGTAATCTCCAGAACCCAGAAAATGTTACAGCTGTCTGGCCTCAGAAAGACCTGCCTATCGCGCCAAAGCTGGCAATGAACTCCTGTTCTGTTGAGCTGCCACCAGGAATGAAGTAGCTTCTTTAGCTTGTTTCATCCTCAGGGCACCCTATTAGTGATCTGTCATCACCTGCAGGGTACAGAGAAGAAGCTGAGCTCAGCCAGCTTGCCGGCAGTCTCACAGCTGGTTGGTGAGGAAGCCAGGATCCAATCCCAGGTACCCAGGTCCGCCTTGTTCCAAATCCTACTGTCGTTGCCATACCTAATGACGCCAGCGCCCTCCAAGCCTGCTCCAATGCTACAGTACTTTTTATCCACATAGGTCTCTCTAAGAAGCCACCAGGAATGAGACCACATTTTCTCAGAGACAGACACATGTACTGTCTCGAGATCACAGGAGGTGGGCCCCCACGGCGCTGAGTCAGGTCTCACCGTGGCACCCCAATCTCTCCACGCTGCCTCCTACTCTACCTCCTCTCCACAACAGCTATTTATAATCCTTATTTGTACAAACAAAGCGGTGTATTCTGGCTTTTTTTTTCCCTGTACTTTAAATAACTAAGTTATGGATAAAAGAAACAGACTGAAAATGTTACCCAGTCATGGGCCTGCCCTGGTGCACGTCCGTGTATCTGATATTTTCTCCCACTGCCATTCCTAATAGATGCCTCTTCTCTCTGCCTCATTATCTCCTGCTCTCCTTTGTGCTTCTAAACAAAGGCAGCGTGGCACAGGGCCATGGCTTGCTTACTGCCTGCCTGGCAGACGGAGCAGGGAGGGGTCTGTCATGTACCCCAGTCCCTTGGGGAATTATAGTACAAGACCTAACATGGATTGAGCTGTGTTGCTATGTGCCAGCACTAGGCATCATCTCATGTGGCCTCATCACACCCCATGCTGGCACCTCTATTACATAGACCAGGAAACTGGGGCTTAGAGAGGTCAAGTGGCTTGCCCAAGGTCATGGAAAGTGATGAAGCCAAGACTTGAACTACGGCAACCAGACTTTGACCACAGCTGGTCAGAACTAACAAACTCCAATGGTGACTCCTATCACCAAACTGATGGCTCTCAAGGGAGGCTGATATTCAAAGAGACAGACAATGACCAGGACATCTGCCAAAACCCTCTAAATAGGAAGTTTTAGCCCACAGTAGGCATAATATGAAAGGAGAAAAGAACTACTCACCAGCCATTTTGCCTCACTCTTATCTTGAATAATGCATTGCAATTATTCAGTCAACAAACATTTGCTCAATACCAACTCCATGCCAGACCCTGCACTGAATGCTGCTGATGCAAAAGTGAATGTAACACAGTCCTGTCCTCAAGATGCTTAGTCAGCCGGGGAGACAGATGCGGAAGCAATAGCTGAGCCAGAGCCATATACATACACACTTAAATATGGTCTATCCTCGCCCAAGACATCAGATGACCACCCCCACTGCCATTCTACGTGACTTGAAAACTTCCACTTTTTCCTCAGTCCATTTTCCACTGGCATTCACTTCATTGTCATTAGCAGACAAGTAGAACCTGTGCAGTCCTTGCTGGCTTCCTGATATATTCCCCATGCTGTGTTTACAAACCCAGCCGCAGACACAAATGACTCCTGCCACCTATCCTGCGAGATATGCTGATGGCCTTTACATGCTGGACTCTGTTGATGTTCCTCATGCAGCAGCAGCACCACATGCAGCGTGCAGTGGTCTGCCCACGTCCTCTGCAGCACGGCACAGGAGGAAGACGGCACAATGCCACGGGGACGCCCTGGGGCAGGGAGCCAGCAGACCTCGTTTGGGTCCCGGCTCCACTACTGTCTTGATGAGTGACCACAGCCAAAGCTGTTAACCTCTCTAAACCGCCATTTTCTTATCTTTAAATTGAGGAAATTGAATAAGGAGCTTCATCAGATCACAAAGTCCCATGGAGTATCTGCATGGCTCTCGGCCCACAGTGCAGTGCTTTTTACATAATGCAAAATGAATGAGTGTGAACAGCTGCTGGTGAGGCAGACCCTGGCCCCTAGCCAGCTGGAGACCAGGGCACTCTGGCACTATGGGTAAAAGCGTACTGCGCTGGTTCTGCCACTGGGCAGCTCTGCAACCAAGGCAAGTCTGTTAACTTAGATGAGCCTCAGTTTACACAGTAACATGCTGATAATAATATTTTCTGCATTGAGTTGGTGTGAAGATTATTTGAAATAATATGATTTGTAGCACGTACCAAAGCCATAGATGCTGCCACCAGTGTTACACTTTTCTGTGCTGCCCTTCTTGTCCACTGAGGCCAAGTTCTGATGTCCTAGGGCTGACTTCTGGTTCTCATGGGCTCCATTTTCCACAGATGGGCCACCAAGCTCATGCCAGCTCCTCCCCTGCCTGCCCTGTCCCCAGCCCACAGGCTGGGCTCAGATACCGTTGACCAGACCTTCTGACCACTCAGCCAGCCGAGCACAGCCAAACCCTGCTAAGTTTGCCTGCCTGCCTGGATCCTGTGACTTCCTCCAGGAGTGCTGGTGCTTTCAGCTCCAGCCTGCCCCATAAATGCACTTCCTGCCAGGCTCCCACCCTCCTCTTGCATATCCCCTGGGGACCACTGCATGCCATGCTCTGTCCTGCTCCCTGGGCCCTCACAGTGGCCTGCTGGCTTAGACGTGCTTTCCTGCCTGTTCCTCACTTCCTGCAACTGCGTCTGGAGCACCCAGAGGAGCTGTGTGAAATCACAAGGAGGGCCTTTCCCATGTGGAGGGTGGTCCCTATCCACAGAGGTCCACGTCGTCCACCCATTTCCCAGCCAGACACTTACACAGCAATTCATGGCTTAGTCTAAGCAAGCAGATCTTTCAACCTAGATTCTCTCACCAGCTATTCCTGACTATACTTTTAAGGAGCCTATACTGGAAATAACATGAAATTATCAAGACCTTGGGTTAGATTGGACACATCGAAAAGACCACTCAGCAATGCTAATAATAAAAGCTTTCATTTACTGAGCTCCAGGCACTTTCTATACATTGCCTCGCTGAACTCAATCCAACAGCTCAGAGACATAGGTACTATCTTTATCTGTATTTTACAGAGCAGGACTAGACTGGTTAGCAAACAGTTCCCAAGATCACACAACTGGTAGGTGCAGGGCCAGCTGGTTCAACTAGGTTTGTCTGCTCCAAAGCCTAAGTGCTAAGCCGGGTTCTTATCCTGCCTCCCAAGACAGTCAAGGTGGCTCTGGCCGCACAGAGGAAGGCAAGAGGGAGGAAACCAGGGCTTTCCATCATTATCCCTCACCAGGATCTGATCAGATGCTGCTATTCTGGCCTCTGATAACTTCTCCCTTCCTGACATCAGCTTCTTCCTCTACAGCTCTGTAGTCGAGAAAACCGGCCAAGACCTTCAGCAATTCCGTATCTTAGAAATGAAAACTGAAACAAAGAAAAAGTCTCCTGGTCCGTGCATGCCACTCACATAGATCACAGCTAGTCTCTAAAGGGAAGACCTTAAAGAGTCTGCTAATTGGGTTTAGCAAAATGAGGTTGGGCGTCACATGTGGTAGGTGCACAGCACTGTTATGCCTTGTGCGTTCCTGCTTTGCAAAAGCAATGATCAGAGCTTCACAAAGTGGTGCCTTGAGGCAGAATGTTAAGGCAAAAAAGAACAGGGCTTGGCCAAAGCCAGGCAGCACCACTACCTAAGTTTCCTGTTTAATTTCTTCAAGTGTGGGTGGTGCCGGTGCTCCCTGGATTTGTCAGGACATCTCACACAGTTTCACTTTTACTCTCTACGGTGAGCAGAATCTGTTTTTATGTTTTACATAGAAATGAATATACTGCTCGCTCTGGATCAATACCATAGCATACACTGTTGCAAGTGCTTTATCCAGATCCATCGATTCTGCTGATCTTCTAGATATTTCTGTGGGATAGGCACTGCTGCTAGTCCTGGTCCAAACGTGAGAAAACCCAGGCACTGAGAGGAGAGGTCACACAACTTGACTAAGGGCATGCGCAGCTAATGAGGGGTGGAGCTGTGAGTCGCTCTGCATTTTTAACCACTGTGCTACCCTACTCTGCATTTCCTAGGAATCTGTTCAATAGGCAAATAAAGACAAATATATTGCTTTACCTTTGTAAGGCTTTTAAGATGAATTCACAAGTCAGGGGGAAAAAATCCTTTAACAGTAATTCTTTGGAGAATTTAGAAAATGTGGTCACCAGGATACAGGCAATCATGTTTTAGAAGGAGAAAAGATTTTTTAGCTCTGCATGGTATCTAGACAGGGAGCTGAGAAGAAAGGATGTGTCCGTGTGTCTCCAGGGCTGCCCAGGGAAAAGGAGCTTCACTGAAGTCTACAGCCCCCAGTGATTAGACAGAAATAGCCCAGCCATGGAGAAAGTCATCCCTAGGCTGACTGGGTCTGGAGGAAGCAGTTTATAAAACACTGTTTCCCAAAACCCAGTCCTTGGACTTCCCACAACAGAACCATCTCAGCATTTTATTAAAAATGTTGATTTAGGACCTCACCCTGAACGCATGATCAGAGTCTCTCAGAAAAGAATAGAAGGGGGCATAACCCGAAATGCTGAATTTTGAACAAGCTTCTCAGATGTTCTGATTACAACGAAGTTTGGAATTCTCTGCCATAAAAATCTGACAGCTCTATTTGCTGTGAGAATCTGTGCACTATGCAACCTTGGGAAATAGCATTTGGCCACCAAATAAAGGATGAGTTACAGCCCAGCCCAGTTCCATGACCAATTTTAATCTGATACTACTATAATTTAATAATGGCAATAATGACAACTACCAATTATTGAGCATTTACTACACGCCAGACACTGCTGAGTGTTTTACTAATCTTATTTATGGTAACTCTCACATACCCCTGTGCTGGAGTTATCATCGACCTTGTTTTGCAGAGGGTGAAATTCAGGCTGGAAGATGGGTGACTCTATCAGGGTTATACAAAAAGCAAGCAGCAGAGGCAGAATTCAAACCCAATCTAACACCTTGACCCCTCTGGCTCTGAGCTCAAGGTCAGTGCTGCAGGCAGCCCGCCCTGCCATCACCATCCCCAGGGCTATGATGGGGCTGGGAAGGCCACTCCCTGAGGAAGGCCAGGTGTCCTTTCCTTGGCAGGAGCAGCTGGAGCAGGGCTGCTCTTTCTGCTGCATGTTGATTTCAGCTGATCACCAGGAGTGTCTGTCCCAAACGTGGACAACAGCCAACATGCTGGGCTGACTCCAGCTCCCAGAAACCTGGGCCTCAGGGTGGGAGAGACCAGCATATCATAAGCACCTTGTGGCCTCAGCAACTGGGGCCAACTTTTCCTTGCTTGCACCAACAACCTGATAGTGCTGGTGCCCACGGATTCCTCTCAGGGGCCTCATCAGCAGCTCCCTTCTGGGGATGAAGCACAGGCTGACCTGATTGTGAGTCTTCCCCTCCTAGGGGTGCCTCCCAGAGCTCTGCTTACCCAGTCCGTAGATCGGGACCTTAACAGGGCCTCACTGGGTCTTTGGAAGGATCAAGTGAGGCGCCATCTGGAAACACCTGGCCCAGGGGTCGGCACATTGCAGGCCCACTGATCTCTCTCCTTACTCCTGTGGCTGCCGTCTTTAATTTTGTGGCTGTGGTTCCCATCTGCACAGCACTGCCTGGCCTCCTGCCCCAGCCCTCAGAGATCCCAGTAGAAGATGCTTTGCCAACGGGGTGCCCCCAGATTCCTAGGGGCTGTGGGCCTCCCTGTCCACTCAGCCCCAGGATGTAGGCATCTCCAGAGTAGGGCCCTAACTGTCTTGTTCTCTGTGACATCTTTGGGCTAGAGGAATGCCTGGCAGGGAGCAGGCACTAATGTCTGCTGAATGAGCTAATCTAGTCACTGAACAAATGGGAATTGTGCACTTGCTTTGTGCAGCTCCAGCGCGGAGGACAAACGCATCTGGAGCACAGGGCTCTGCCCTCAGATCTGACATCCATCCAAGCCTCCCTCTCAAGGGCCCGATGCCAGTAAGGCCCCCTCCCAGCCCCTACCCCTCTACTGCCCCAAAGCATGGCTAGTAGCCTTGAAGCCACACTGCCTCCTCCACATTCCTCCCTTCAGCCAAGCCTCCCAGAGAAAGATGCTCAGACCACTCTCTCCTTCTGGAACTTTTCGTGTGAGTCTAGAGCACAAGCCAAGCCCAGAGGCTGTTCCTGTAGAGTGAGCAGGTTGCTGTCCCTCAGCCTGGCCGCCTTCCCAGAGAGCTGTCCTGATACACCTCGCTGCCCGCAACCTCCAGTAGGAGAACCACAGGCAAAGCAAGAACAGACACGAGCAGAACCCAGCAGGAGCTTCACGCCCACCCCTCAGAAGGCCCCGGAGACCCTGCTGCAAATGTGAAAGAGCCAACTAACCGCAATGTTGAATTGCTGGGAATGCAGAGGGAAGCTGCCCTCTGGGGAGGCTGCAGAGGGTTCCATGCACCTGCTCCCCACCCACGAACTAATGCGTCCATCTCTACCACTTTAAGCTTACTTACTGACCATTAAAGACTGTGCCCAAAGGCTGGAAAAAAGGCTGTGGCTGGGTCTTGGAAAGCAAAGCAAAACAAAGCAAACCCTTAGCACCAAAGTGTTGGAAAGTGCTGTCTAAAGCACACGGATCAGAAACAAAGAAGAAAGGGGCCCTTAGACAACAAAGGAAGTCAAAGGCAAACTGGGATTTGCTTTACACAAATGCGAGACGGAGTACCTTGCTGGGGTAAAGGGCACCTGGATTTCCAGTACCAATGGGAGAGAGACAGAGAAGGAGTGCCTCATGGGACCCCGATGCCAGTCTGGCACTCGCAGCCTGGCCTCTGGGCTGGCTCCCCACCCCCACCCACTACCACCTCTCTGGGCCTCGGTTTCCTTTTTTAAAAACTGAAAGCATTGGACTGGATTATTCTAAACATATTTTGTGGTTCTAAAAACTCTTCTCACCTCCATGTCAATATTTTCAAAAGAGGGAGAGTCAGTTCTCTCTCCTTAGCAAGCCATCTTCTCAAAGGCTTAGATGGTGTCCTTGTAACCCTGGCGAAGAACCCTGGAAGGTACAGGATAATTGTTTCTCTTCCTTGTTGCCATGGAAACTTGTGACTCCTACATCCCTGATGCTAGGACAATAGCCTGCCTGGGTGGTTTGGGTTTGTTTCGTCCATACCCACACTGCGCGTACTGAAGGGCTGGCAGAGCTGCAGCTGATAGCTGGCCAATAGGAGACACTGCTGTTCCTCATTCCATTACCAAGTTTCATTAGAAACTTTGGAATCATGGTAATCATGCGTAGTTCCGAGGTTGTACTGAGGGACTCCCAGAATTAGAGCACCCTTTGATCCTGAAAACTGATCCCTGATCTTGCCTCTGTGAGTTTCCCTTGGCCTGCCCTGCGATTTGGGTGTGATGCTTTGTGATTTTTCCTGCTACCTCTAATGAGATACGCACTTCAAAAAGGCACCTTCAACAAGCGCTGAATGATACAACGTCATCCCTGTGTGACTCTCTGATCGAGGCAACACATTAGACTCAGTGGAAATGTGTGTCAGACACCAGGTCCTCAAGGACCCAGACAGAAACAGGTAATTGGCAGGAAGGCAGAGGGTGGTGGTGCTGTCTATTCAGACACTGGGTTGTCAGAGGGAAAATGGGTTAGAAAATGCCCCCAGTCTATATTAACCCTGTAAAATGCATCCAAATTGCTAAAAGATTTGTGCAATGTTATGATTCTCCTTTCTTTGATTGTGGGTACTTTGAAAAATAGAAATGGAATCACTTAAAGAGATGCTCCCTTGCTCCTGTTGAAACAGTGGCAAACAATACACTTCCCTGCTTGTCCCACATCCACTTCTTGAACCACAGTGTTCCCCACTGTCTGAGATTAATGGGGATGCCACTGTGGCTGTTGATGGTTCTCACTGTCCAACTCTGCACCTACAAGTTCTTTCACTACCCCTTCACCAATCAGGGCCAGCCCAGTGCCATCTGAATAATCACCTGCATTTTTATGCACACGTTAGACCCAGAATCATCCCAACTCCTCCACCTCTCTCCCCTCCCATACACAACCAGCCACCAGGGCTTCCTCAAACTCCACTCCCATCACAACCGTTGTCATCATGGCCTCCGCCTTCAGTATTTCTCCCCTATTCTTTAAGTGGTCTCCCAGCTGGACTCCCAGTCTTCAGCATCATCCCTCCGATCCACCTTCCACCTACAGCTGGGGTGATCTTTCCAGACCACAAAACTCATCATGCCACTTTCTACTTAAACTTCTTCCATGGCTCTCCAAGGCTTGCAAGATCCAGTCTTAATCCATTAGTCTGATATATAAAGCCTTTCTGGACTGGCAACCCAGCCCCACCCACAAATGCATCTGGAGCACAGGGTTCTGCCCTCAGATCTAATATCTGATCTCCCTCTCAAAGGCCTGATGCCAATAAGGCCCCCTTCCCACCCCCCACACCCCAGCTGCCCCAAAGCATGGCCAGTAGGCTTGGGAATTCCTCCCTTCAGCCAAGCCTTCCAGAGAAAGATGCTCAGACTACCCTCTCCTTCTGGAACTTCTCATGTGAGCCTAGAGCACAAGCCAACCCCAGAGGCCTCTCTTGAAGAGTGAGCAGGTTGCTGTCCCTCAGCCTGGCCACCCTCCCAGAGAGCTGTCCTGACAGGTAACATGGAAGTAGGAGTGATCTGGAGAGGGGTCCAGGTTGCTATTGGAGCACAGAGGCGTCAGTCCATGGCTTGCTCTATCTGGTAAGGAGAGAGGCTGCCCACAACCTCCAGCAGGAGAACTACAGGCAAGGCAAGTACAGACACGAGTGGAACCCAGCAGGAGCTTCACCCGCACCCCTCGGAAGATCCCAGAGACCCCGCTACAAACGTGAAAGAGCCAACCAACCATGATATTGAATTGCTGAGAACACAGAGGGAAGCTGCCCACTGGGGAGGCTGCAGAGGGTTCCATGCACCCGCTCCCCACCCACGAACTAATGCGTCCATCTCAACCACTTTAAGCTTACTTACTGACCATTAAAGACTTTGCCCAAAGGCTGGAAAAAAGGCTTTGGCTGGGTCTTAGAAAGCAAAGCAAAACAAAACTGTGGGAACAGCCCTTCATCTCACTCAACTCTCCCCTCCTTGTAGATCTACCCTTTCCCTCAGCCTCTCTCCCTACCAGATAGAGCAAGCCATGAACTGATGCCTCTGGGCTCCCATAGCAACCTGGACCGCTCTCCAGATCACTCCTACTTCCATGTCATCTGCATGTTTCTTTATACATCTGTCTTCACCCTGTATCAGTCATCCCAACAAAGGGTGCAGCACTGGCAGCACAATTCTTCAATGAATGAATGAAGAAATCGTCACGTGCTTCTCACTTTTCACATGGAAAGAATAATTCCTGCCACATCCTTGTTCCAGAAAACAGTCATGCCAACCTCAAAGAAGAAAAACCTAGGTGTCAAAAAGAGAATGTAGAGTAAAGAAGTCAAAAGCATTGATTCTGGAGTTAGGCAGAGTGGGTTCAAATCTCTACTACTTTCTAGCTGTGTAACCTTGGTCACCTCTCTGCAGGTATCACATTTGTGTAAAGCAAATTCCAGTTTGCTTTGAGTTCCTTTATACTAAGAGCCCCTTCCTTCGTTATTTCTGATTGATTTGCTTTTGACAGCACTTTCTAACACTTTGGTGCCAAGGTTTTGTTTTGCTTTCCTTTCTAAGACCCAGCCATAGCCTTTCTTCCAGCCTTTGGGCAAAGTCTTTAATGGTCAGTAAATAAGCTTCAGTGGTTGAGAAGGATCCATTAGTTCATGGGTGACGAGCAGGGTATACAGAACCCTCTGCAGCCTTTTCCACTGCGTGAGAAAGAGTGAATATGACCTTTGCCATAAGGTTGTTGCAGGCACTAATGCACCAGTGTGTCTAAAGTACTTGGGAAGGATCTGATGCATGGAAAGTGCTTGGTCAGTGCTAGTTACTATTATTAAGGAGGCACCAGCTTCCCAGGTCTTTCTGCTTCTACCACTTAGGGAATAGGGCCTGCCAAATGGCTACAATGTCCTGGATGTTTCTAGGGCCTCATTTCAGGAAGTTGTTCATTCCAGCCAGGCTGATCTGTGATCATTGCAAGTTGCTGGGTGCAGACCCCTCCGAGGGGATCCTTGGGGTAAGCAGGATTTACTTACCAGGTGTCCATTGTCTTAGCTTCCTTCCCTCACAGCAGGAATCTTTAGTAGGCCACCTCGGCTGAAGTGACAGGAGCATGATGAGGACAAAGTGGCCTCAATGGAGACCCATTCTGGAACTGGGCCTGCCACTCATTTTAGGTCAGGGATGTCCCTTCTGTGCTACCCTGTCCCCACCATCCTCACCACCCACCAAGGGCCTGGCTTCTGCACAGGGCACCACTCACCAAGTCCAGCTGGAGTCTTTTCCACTGTGGGGAAATGGTACACAGCATGCCAGGGGCCGGGGGTGTGGGGAAGGGCAGGGAAGCATGGAACGGCGGAAAGCACCTGGCTTCAGTGCCCAGCACATCAGAGCCTCTGCTCCTCTCACCACCCACTGACCCGATGCAAATCCCATCTGTCCCTAGGACCTAGGCTTTTTCATCTGCAAAGTGAGGGGCCAGCTGAGATCACCAACTCCTACCTATATCGCATGCCTCTGTGACATGACTTAGGCCCCGAATATGCCACAGTGGGTGGGTGGGTGGGTAGGTGGGTATGGTATTATTCTCATTTCCTCTTCTAGTACTCTGGGCTCTGGTGGCTTCTGGTAATACACGCTCTTCCTCACACAGGAAAGGCCTTTCTTAAATGACTTCCTCGCTCCAGGCCCAAGCCAAGAAACCCGAAAAATAAAAAACCAGCCCAGTCCTCTGTCACTGCTGCCTATAAACTTAATAAAGATGGATTCCTTGTGCCTCGCAATAGTGTGCGCAAGTCTTCCTCATCAGCACGGAGGGTCCCCAGGCTGTGCCAGCCCCTCCAGAGGCAAGAAACCAGTGGCAGATGGGTCCAGCCAGGACCCCATAGGTGTGTGAGATCCGGTCCCCTTTGTTCAAGAGGGTATAAATTAAGGCTGGCTCTCAATGGTCAGCCTTAGTGGAAACCAAGCACATTGCAATGGACACTGAGGGGACCCAACCTCCAGTACACACAAGTAGGAGCAAATGTACTCTGAGAGCCAGGAGTGCTAGATTCTGCTGACTTATATTCAGAAACGGACCCTCTCTATTATTAATAACGAAACACTCTGATACCTGCTAAGGTCCTTCTGTGCTAGTCAATATGCTAAGCATTTAGGGTGCATTAAGTCATATAATTTGTTTATTCAATCAAAAATTTAGTGAGCGTTTGGCAGATGCTGGAACACACGCTGTGTACTGGGCACAGTGGGAAGCACCCAAACATGGTGCCCGCTCTTAGAAAGTCAACGGCCAAGCACCACGATTCTTTTTTTTTTTAACTTTAAGTTCTGGGATACATGTGCAGAATGTGCAAGTTTGTTTCATAGGTATACATGTGCCATGGTGGTTTGCTGCACCCATCAACCAGTCATCTAGGTTTTAAGCTTCACATGCATTAGGTATTTGTCCTAAAGGCATCACGATTCTTGAACTTGGGTGTGCATGCTATGAAAATCACCTGGCCACACTCTCCAACAGAATCTTCACTTTCCTGCAGTGCCCCATCTCTAATTCACACTCTGAAGCACTGGTCTGGTGCTGTGGAAAAAATCTATTACTTTGCTCAGATGAGAAAACTGACGTCCAGAGAGGCAAAGTAACTTGCACTAGACCACACAACTTATAAGGGGCACAGTTGGGATAGGATCCCTGCTTTACCAGTTTCAAAGGCAAAGCTCTTAATTACCACACTATCCTGCCTTCCTGACCCTCACCCAAATAATCAGAGCAATATTTACAGGGTATCAGATCATTCCATTGCTGTGCTACCTTTACAACTACCTAACCATGTGAGGTAGAAAGCATGATTTCTCATCCCATTTTACAGATGATAAAAGGGAGCTCAGAGAGTGAAAGTAACTTGCTCAAGTTCACATGAATAGCAGGCCCCAGTGCCAACATTCAAAGTCAGACTTGACCAATTGCACAGCTCCTGCTTTTTCCAACGTTGCCTGCTGCTTCTTTGAAGGCTCTTTCATAAAGGTAAAGAGCAATGAGATAAAAGAGCAACAACTGAAACCAGCCTTAGCCTAAAGGGAAAAACAAAAATGCAGATATTCTGCTAGCAGGTAAGGACTCAGGAGAGTGAAATTCCTTTTCCCATGGCCTCTGCATCACCTGTGCCCCCAGGAGCCAAACCCAGTGATGGGAAATTCCAAGCTGTGTCTGTGTGCAGCCATGTGGATATAGGCCTACCACCTTACATGTGGCATGTGTGCAGGCCACATTCAGATAAGCATGTGCACAGTGTATCCATGCCACATTCCCTGAAATCCTGGCTCATCCCTCAGAAAAAGTCACCTTGTTGGCAGGTGGTCCTCCACCATCCCAAGTAGCAGTTGCCACAGGACTAAAAAACCACCAGAAAGAGTTTTGCAATCAAAGAGGTTTTAGCAGCTAGAGTGTATGTGTAAAGGTCAGTCTTTCACTCAGGGGACAGACAAGCCAGAGAAAGGAACAGAAGGGGAGGCTGGAGAAGCTCCCTAGGGGATGGTATTTGAAATTCTGCATTGCCCTGAGCCACCTGCAGAGATGCAGTGCCCAACGGAAGGCCTGAATCCCAGGGGGAATGTGGTCATTTTGTGCGCATCAAAATGACAAGCACTTCGGTGCAAAGCATCAACTAGCTGCAAGGATAAAGGTGAGGTGGGGAGCACATCACAGCACCCAGAAAAAAATGGAGCTAACTTCTCCAGGAACCGAGACACCCTGGGGAAGTCCCCAGCTTTCGAACATTAGCAAACAAGCAGGATTGGGCCCATCTTCTCGCCTAGCCCTCAGCCAAGCTGCCAGTGTGAATTCCTTTCCCAGGCACTGTGACACAGCCTGAGCCCTGGTACCCCTGAGAAGGCTTACAAGCCCAAAGTGAGCCAGTTGTTTGCACTACCCTTGAGCCCCATCCTGTTTGGAAGATGGGGTGCACCAGGAGGAGACCCAGCCAGCCCATCTGCCTTCGTGGACACCCACTCCACCTCCGCCCGCTGTCAACGCAGCCAGGACCTAAGGCCATCCACGCACTGTGGCATTCTCCCCATGCGCTGGATCCTGCTGCTGCTGCCCCTTCATTCTCTCCACTTCTGTCTTCCACTCTCTCTGCCAACCACACCCACCTGCTGCCTGAGGCTCTGTCACATCATCTCTTGCCTGTACTTGAGGACATCCCAGTGCTCACCATCTCAGAACCTACAATCCCTTCTCTCTAGTCCCCTACAAACCATATTCTGCCGCTGCAATGCTGTAAACAGTATGACGGCTCCCACTGCTCACTGGATAAACCCAAAATCTTGACTGCACCTTCAAAGCCCTTCCCGACCTAGGTCCAGCCAACCCACCTGGTATTATCTACTGTCCACATACTCTGACCTCTAGCCATACAAATACAGCTATTCCCCAAATAGGCCTTGGCATCTACTGCAGTAGATACCCTTAATACTAACAACGTCTTCCAGTTTTCTCATCCCTCCATCTTTTTTTTTTTTTTTTTTTTTTGAGACAGAGTCTTGCTCTGTCACCAGGCTGGAGTGCAGTGGCGCAATTTCGGCTCACTGCAACCTCCGCCTCCTGGGTTCAAGCGATTCTTCCGCTTCAGCCTCCTGAGTAGCTGGGACCACAGGCACGTGCCACCATGCCCGGCTATTTTTTGTATTTTTAGTAGAGACAGGGTTTCAGCATGTTGGCCAGGATGGTCTCGATCTCTTGACCTCGTGATCCACCCACCTCGGCCTCCCAAAATGCTGGGATTACAGGTGTGAGCCACCGCGCCCGGCCTCTCATCCCTCCATCTTATAAATTCTCCAAGGACCTGGCACAGAGCAGGCACTCAGATAAATTTTTGGTCAGATGGATGGATGGGTGGGTGGGTGTGTGGGTGGTTAGATGAGTAAGTGGATGGGAGGATGTGAAAGGATGAATGGATAGGTGGGTAGGTGGATGGATAGGGAGTTGTTTTTTTATTTTTTTTTTTTTTTTACTCTTGTCATTTTCATCTGATGCCTCTCTGGGAGGCGGACAGCCTGACCAGACATTTTCAAACACAAAGGCAGCTGGGCTGCTACTTTTAAACAGATTAATATGAAGGATGAGAATAACAATGCCTATGTTGAAGAGCTGTTGTGAGGATTAAATGAGAAAGTATTTAGCCTTGTGCATACACATAGCAGGCACATAAGAAATGACAGCCACTGCTTTTGGAACAAGGTCCTAACAACATGTGTGTTCCTTCGCCTTCCAATGTGCAGGACCCAGGTCCTCTGGCTTCTCCTGGTTCTGGGTGAGACAGATCTTTCCTGAAGGCTGGAGTGAAGGGTTGGGGTAGAGGCAGCCACAGAGGAGTTTCTGACCTACTTTTTGCAATTTCAGGCTCAGGCAAGGCCCCTAGACAGTGAGTAATGCAAAGAGCATTCAAAGCCGGCTGCAAATAATAGGGCCCGGGGGACCAGGCACTCAGGGTGGTTCTCTTTAGCATGGCCTGTTCAGCCTGATGCCCAGGGCTCTTCCCCAGCCTCTGGCAATGCCCATGGCCTGGGCCTCTATGAAGTTGCCAGGCATGCCTCCCTCCCCACAAACAAAGGAAGGCAGTCCCTGTCATCCAGACAGCAGGAAGCCCCTCAATACCCATTCAGAAAGGCACTAAGAATTAAGACAAGCCTTCCCCACAGAACGTGCTTACCCAAGCAATCCCCTGCCCAAGACCCTGCTACCATGAATCCTAAGGTTCCAAGCAGTCTCCCTGAATCCATACATTCCCTTCTGTCCCATCCTCTACAGCACAAATGGGGTGAGCAGTATTAACAAAGAACTGATCCTATCCCTCCCCAGCCTAAAATCCATTCAATTCTTCCTTAGGAAGTCCAAATCCCTTAGCCTGGCATTCAAAGCAGCCCTTCCAGCCTCTCAGCCTGCTCTGTCTACCATTTCTGGAACACACCATGCTCCTTCACACTGACAGGCCCTTGCATGTGCCATTCCCTCTGCCTAGAACTCCCAAGTTGCTCAGAGAGTAAATAACAGAGCCAGGACTCCAGACCCTATCTTCTGACTCTGAGTTCCACACTTATTTGGTGGAAAGGGCTTGGAGATTCCAGAATAGTCCTACCTCAGGATGTAGAGATGCCAGGACAGACCTTTACCATCTCTCACTTCCCAGAGTTTCTAAATTTGCCATCATTTCAAATCCCTGTGTGACACCATGAATGGCCAATGGTTGAATGAATAAAGCCAGCACAGGCTGCAACATGCATCTCCAAAAGTTTGAATGGCTCAGCTGTCAAAGAAAGCACAAGCTGACATTTCCAACCAATCTCATCCTTGCCCTCAGTTCCTATGCACTGCATGGAACACCCTAGTGGGGCTGCAGTAGGCAGAAGAAAGAGAGAGCAGCAGCCTCTGTCATCCCAAGCCACAAGGAAACATCTTTCCAACACCCATTCAGAAGGCACCAAGCAATGGATCCAATATGGCCGATTAGGAGCCGCTCAGGATTGCAGCTCCCAGCGAAAGCATGGAGGGTGAGTGGACGTCGCATTTCCAGACAGATTTTTATTGCCCATAGACCAGGAGATTACCAGGCAGAGGAGCCGCATGGGTCACAAGTGCGGCTGTTTCAGCCGGCGTGGCTGTCTCGGGCTGCGCGGCTGTCTTGGCCAGCACCCCGGCGCTGTGGTTCTCTGCGGGCACTGTTTTAACTGGCAATTGGAGCTATGAGAAAACAGAGTCACTCATTCAACTGATAGAAAAGGGGACT
Organism: Cacajao melanocephalus; assembly: GCA_963573385.1. Classification (NCBI taxonomy): domain Eukaryota; kingdom Metazoa; phylum Chordata; class Mammalia; order Primates; family Pitheciidae; genus Cacajao; species Cacajao melanocephalus. The sequence continues at coordinate 43,058 of CAUYLG010041716.1, forward strand.
GAAACAGGGAGCCAGGCCAGGAGAGTCCCAGGCAAAAAAGTACCACGAATCTCAGAGCGGCTGTTTCAGCTGGCGTAGGCGCAGTGGGTCGCCGCATGGGAAATCGCACAGATCCT